>LR752177.1:0-29019 GCA_902729485.2 Mus minutoides | reverse complement strand
CGGTGCGCTCCACTCACCTTTAGCCCCGAAGTGTGCCTAATGTTTTGGGGTGTGGAGAGTGCGCAGGCGGCCCTATCCACTGCGTTCAGAGAGGGATGATGGTGGGCCGGCAGGCTGCGGGGGAGGTCCTGGCTGGCTGGGAGGGGTCCCAGCCTCTGCTTGGTCTGAGATCCTCTGTTCCAGCTGCTGCTGCAACTGGGCCACTGGACCCTCGCGATTTCAAGGCCCCTGGTGCGCTCCACTCACCTTTAACCCCGAAGTGTGCCTAATGTCCTGGGTTGTGGAGCACTTATTGTGATTGTTACGCACTTGCTGTAACCATATATACAATATATACAATATATATACTGTAACAATATATACTGAACAATATATACTGAAGTATATTTACATGGTGACAATGTTTGTTGGTTTGTGTAGGTTGAATCAGCCTTGCATCTCTGGGATGAAAACAGTTTACTTCTAGCGTATGTTCTAAATGTGTTCTTAATTTTAGGGGGTGGGGCTTGCATCAAGATAGGGTCTCACTATATAATTCTGGCTGTCCTAAAACTCATTATGCAGACCGGGGATGGGGGAGCTCAAACTCTTAATGTATTCTTGAATTTGATTTGTAAGTATTTCATCAAGAATATTTGTACCTATATTTATTAGGGAAATTGATCTGTAGGTGTGTGTGTGTGTGTGTGTGTGTGTGTGTGTGTGTGTGTGTGTCTGATTTTTGGTATTAGTGCAATACTGACCTCATCGAATGTGTTTGGAAGTGTTCCTTCCTCCTCTGTCTCATTGTAGTGGTAGAGCTTCCTTAAGTGGTTGTTAGAGTTCAGCGGTAGTAGTTTTTACTTTGTGAGACTTTTAATCACTGCTTCCATCTCCTTGCTGTTGTGAGTCTGTTTGAATGCTTTTTGTCCTCTGGATTTAATTTGGGAGGTCATGTGAGTTTCAAGTTCTACCCATTTCTTTTAGGCTTTCCAACTTTGGGAAATGTAAGTGCTCAAAGCCTCCTCCACGGCCCTCTGGACCGCACTGGGGTCTGTCGTAACAACTCCCTTTCATCTATAATTTATTAATTTGGATCTTCTCTCTCTTTGTTAGCTGGATTTATCCATCTTGTTCATGTTTTCAAAGAAAACGGTTGATTTGGGGCACTATTCTTTTAGTCTCTATAGCATTAATTTCTGCCCTGATATTTATGATTTCTTGCTGTCTGCAGGGTTTGATTTGGCTTTATATTTATCTAGACCTTTGAAGTATACTTGCTTGTGCTCCCTTTGATTCTTTAACATGGACATCAACTATAAACATCCCTCTTAGAATTTGTCTTGCTTTGCTTTCCATTGTTGCAATAAAACACTGGCCAAGGCCAACTTGGAGAGGAAAGGATTTATTTGGCTTCTGTGACCTGATCCCAGTCTCTCATTGAGGGAAGTCAAGGCAGAAACTCGAGCAAGACAGAAACCTGAAAGTAGGAGCTACTGCAGAGGCCTTGGAGGGATGCTGCTTACTGCCTTGCTCCTCGTGGTTTGTTCAGCCTGTTTTCTTGTGTAGCCCAGGTCCACCTGTCCAGGGGTAGCACTGTCCACAATGACCTGGGCCCATCAATCATTAATCAAGAATTTAATTAATGGCCAGAACTCAATCTCATGGGAGCATTTTCTCAATTGAGGATCCCTCCCTCTTCCCGGATGATCGCAGTTTGTGTCAAGTTGACAAAGAACTAACAGACAACAGCCTTCATTGTTTCCCAGAGGTTCTGATGGGCTGGAGAGCATTTTCATTTGATTCCAGAAATTTCTACATTCCTCTGTGGTTTCCATGGTGACCCTGCTCATTCCTCCAAATGAGTTCAGTCTCCATTTTCTGGGTTTTTCTTTGCTATTGACTCGTAATTTTTATTCTGCTGTGGCTTCATGAGATAAAAGGGATTATTTTCTTTTTTAAAAAAATGTGTAAAATCTTGTTTTGTGTCTTATATTATTTTATAGAAGAATGTGTATTCTCTAACCAAAATACAAAATATTCTGTTGCTAGCTGGTAAATACACTCACAATGGTACGGTATAGTTCTGTAGTTTGTAGATTTTTAGTTTGAAGAACCTGGCTGAACATAATTTTGTTACCCTGTGAACCTTTTGTGCCTTTTTACATCTGTTTTGTGACATTGGGAGCCCCGATAGTTTGATGCAGAAAATAGTCAGGACCCTTACACCTTCTTGAGGAATTGCTTCCTTAATCATCTCTCTGGCTAGTTTTGACTTGAAGTCCACTTTATGATATTAAGAATCAGTATGCCACAGGGTGTGTTGGTGTGGGCCTTTAATCTCAGCCCCAGGTAGGCAGAGGCAGGCAGATCTCTGTGAGTTCAAGCCCAGCCTGGTCTACATAGTGAGTTCCAGGATAGCCAAGGCTGTGTAAAGACTCTCAAAAACAATGCAAACAAAAAATGAGTCACTGTGCTGGCTTTGTTATGGTTTCTACTTGCTTAGTAGGTTAATTTCATTGTTTGACTCTGGGTATTTGGATGTCTTTGCTAGTCAAGTGTGTCCTTTTTAAATTGTGTTTGTTTGTGTGTGTGTGTGTATGTGTGTGTGCATGAGTGTGCTCTAGTGTGTGTGAAGGTCAGAGGGCAGGTTGCAGGAGCTGGTTTTCTCCTACCACGTGAGTCCTAGGGTTTGAACTCAGGTTGTAAGTCCCTTTACCTGTTTAGCCATCTTGGTGACCTGATCTTGTTTTTTTTTTTTTCTTTTTTGTTTTCATTATATATTTTCTTTATTTACATTTCAAATGTTATCCCCTTTCCTAGTTTCCCCTTTGAAAATCCCCTATCCCCTCCCCATCCCCCTGCTCCCCAACCCACCCACTCCTGCTTCCTGGTACTGGCAGTCCCCTATACTGGGGCATAGAACCTTCACAGGACCAAAGGCTTCTCCTCCTACTGATGACTGACTAGGCCATCCTCTGCTACATATGCAGCTAGAGCCTTGAGTCCCACCATGTGTTTTCTTTGACTGGTGTCTTAGTCCCAGAGAACTCTGGGGGTACTGGTTAGTTCATATTGTTGTTCCTCCTATGGAGCTGCAAACCCCTTCAGCTCCTCGGGTACTTTCTCTAGCTCCTTCATTGGGGACTCTGTGCTCTGTCCAATGGATGGCTGTGAGCATCCACTTCTATATTTGCCAGGCACTGGCAGAGCCTCTCAGGAGACAACTCCTATCAGCAAGCTCTTGTTGGCATCTGCAATAGTGTCTGGGTTTGGTGGTTGTTTATGGGATGGATCCCCAGATGTGTCAGTCTCTGGATGGTCATTCCTTCCGTCTCTGCTCCAAATTTTGTCTCTGTAACTCCTTCCATGGGTATTTTGCTCCCCCTTCTAAGAAGAATCGAAGTATCCACACTTTGATATTCCTTCTTCTTGAGTTTCATGTGTTTTGCAAATAGTATCTTGGGTATTCTTAGTCTGAGTTTTCTTATTGGTGGGTTGAGGCTCTTTGTATTTAAGGTTATTGTAGAGCGGAGTTTGCGACTTCATATTATTTTGTTAGTTGACATTCTGGTTGGTTGACTTACTGCTTTCCCTTCCTCAGCCCCTGTTAGTTTTAGGGGTTGGCTGTAGTTGACATGAATGACTCATTCCTGACTCTTTTCTTCATTGATTCCTTCACTGTGCGTGTCCTGTCCTGTGTTCTCATAATTGGACTGATCTCTCTTCCTCCTCCCTGTATCAAAGTCCTTTAAGGCTTGTCTTCAGGGTTTGCTTAGTTATGAATTAACTAAGTTTGTATTATCTCCATTGTATGTGGAGTGAGGACAGCTAGTTTCTGCAGTTCAGACATGTTAAATCAGTGTGTCCTTCTGATGAGAAGAATTTCTTGAGAATGGTTGCTTCCTATCAGAAATTCCTGGCAGAGTCTACCCACCTATCTGAAGGAAGTTATCATCCTGTCCCTAGAGAGTTAAGAATGAAGTTACTGTCCCTCGCCTGATGCGTTGATGATCACACTGAGTTCACACTGTGGGTTTGCCTGCGTGATACTTAACTGTTCTCTACAGGCCAACGTGCACAAGCCTTGAAAACTGTGCTAAGTGGAAAAAGCCAAACTTACTTGGCCTCATGTTCAATTGTATGGAATATATATATATATATATATATATATATATATATATATATATATATATATATACAAATTTGCAGAGAGAGAAGATAGATCTGTGTCTGGCGGGGGGTAGGGGGTTAAGGCTGGGTGTATTAGAACAGAACTGACTGCCACAAACTGAGGGTTTGATGGTGAAGGCACAGCAGACTCATAGATTAAAAATGTTAAAAACAGCAAAATTCACAAGTTATCTTCTTTTGCTTTTTCCTTTTCTTTTCTTTTTTTTCTTTTGAGACATGGTCTCACTCTGTAGCTCAGGCTGATTTGAAACTCACTCTTTTCTTTTAAAATTTGTTTCTTTTTTATGTGCACTGGTGTCTTGTTTGTCTGGGTGAGGCTGTGGGATCCCCCCTGGAGCTGGACTTGCGTGTGTGCTCTGGAAGAGCAGCCAGTACTTCTACCCATTGACTCTCCTCTACTCCCTTGAAACTCACTCACCCTTGGCCCAGGCTGGCCTTGAACTTGCAGTGGTATTCTTGCCTCAGCTTTTCAATGGTTGGCATTAGAGGCATGAACCACCATGCCAGGATCACATCTTTGTTCTTTTTAAACCTATATAAGTCTCTAGGGTGAGTGAGTTTCATCTCTTCTCAGTGGACCCAGCCATTATGTCTCTGAGTTAGTGAGTTACAAGAACCTCATAGAGTGTCCTTAAGGTATGGTAGCTGAGCAAATCCACCCCCGAGACCCTTCGATGCTAAGGCAGGCTGTCTGGGGACACAGCTCCTCACTTTAGGATGTGGGTCCTAGACATGTTCTGTCTGGAAGAACCACCCAGACATCCATGATGGGTAGATCTGGTCATTATCCCCCAGGACTCTAGTCTGTTTTCCGTTTACACTTTTCAGCAGGAATATGCTGAGCACACCCCTCCCCTCATCCCGTGGGTGGATCTTGCTCCATGGCTTCAGGGTTTGTCTGAGCTCTTGGTTCCTAAACCATGACCTTGAGCTCAGGAGGCTGGACCTTCCCCCAGAACTCCATCCAAAACACTTTCCACCAACTCCAAGTGAGTTGGCCTTCCATCAATCTGATACGAGGAGGAAAGCTAGAGAAGGCGTATCAGACCAGGAAGGAACCTTCTAGATTAATCATCAGCCACCCCAACTCCCCTCCACAATCACCATTTCTTGGACAAGGTCCAGAGCAGAGAAGGAGCCATCCCTGAGTCACCCACCAAGTATACGAGGAAACAAAATATCAGATCTCTGTGTCCCGGTCCCTGAAGCACATGGAGCCTTACAGCCAATTATTTCTGTTGCAACATCAGCCTCAGTAACTCCACTCCCATTAAACCATCTCCCACACAATGAAAAGCAAATGGACTGGCCCTCGGCCAGCTCCAGGACAAGGGGCTCACTCTCCCAAGACAGTGCTGACAAAGTTACAGTCTAAAACCATGTTGAGAACAAGTTCCTCAGGCAGGCACTTTCTTTGTGACAGAGGAAATTCAGCCCACTCAGGGATTAGAAGAGGCTTAGGTTTCTGTAGAGCAAATCTCATGGTCTCATAAAGCATCATGGTGGAAAGGGATTCTTTCTCACACAATCAGTGCAGCAATGTCCTCTGTGATAGCCCATTCCCTGTAAGTTAGTTAACCAACAAGTTCTTGTTATGCATCTAGAGTCTGCTACCCATGCTGGGCACTGGAACCTGGGTTCAAATCAAGAAGAAAATCTGCCCTTAAAAGCTCTCAGGGTCTTTGAAGAAAACCAAGGCAGACAGGTTCAGCAGAACACTGTGCTGATGCAGCAATGCTCTAAATTTGCTTTGGGGGCCAGAGAAGGCTCCTATGTCCAACAGATGGTATTTAAGCTGAATCTTGAAAGTTTCCAGTAGTCTAGGAGATGGGCTCTTGATCCCGATCACTCTGTCTCCACCTCTGAGCCATAAGGAGCAAAGGTGCCTGGTATATATTTGTGGAGGGGAGGAAGCCAGGGGTGACAGGACACCACATTGAGACATATCCTATTGGGCAGTTCCCACTGGGGTCTCAGCCCTAAAATCTGGGCCTTATGGGATGGAGGTAGGGTCCTGTCTGAGGTCCCAGCTCCTGGAATGGTGCTTAGAACCTAGTCAGCTCAATGACTTTCCTCCAAGGAATGGGTAAATGTAAAGAAGAGTTAATGATGCTGTAAACTCCAGGCTGCAGCAAGCACCATGCTGCATGCTTACCATAGAAGAAGAAGAAGAAGAAGAAGAAGAAGAAGAAGAAGAAGAAGAAGAAGAAGAAGAAGAAGAAGAAGAAGAAGAAGAAGAAGAAGAGCTCACGAACTTTATCAGTAGTATCACTAATATCAATACCACCAGCCTGGGGAGATGAGAGGACTGGGCAGAGAGGCAAGAGATTATGTGTCCAAGGTCACATGGCTAAGAAGATGCTTAGCAAGGTTCAAACCAGACTTCTGTCACTTGTGTGCCACCTCTCCTGTGTGTGCTTAGCTCCTGATACTTCCACATCGAACCCCTACCTACAACAATTCCTGCTTCCTCCTGCAGTGGGAGGAGCCATTCGGGAGGAGATCTGGATCAATGAGGAGCTTCGGTTATCAGATCCACATCCTAGACTCAATCTAGGGAGGATGGAAGGTTCCTCAGCCTAAAGGGATGTTCCCAGGCTCCTTACAACACAGCACGAAAATGAGCTTCTCTTTGGATGCAGGCTGTGGCAAACATGCTGGATAGTGGACCCTGACGTCTTCTCTGCTCTGTGCCCTTTTGGGCAAAGCCAGACACCCCCCTCCCCCAAATGGCAAGAGAGGCAAACCCACAGGGATAACGTTTGTCATAGTCTCCAAACATCTGGCTCTTTTCTGTGCTCTAAATTTGGACCAAGTAGTCGTCCACTTCCTCCTAATCAAGATAAGCCCAGACCAAGGCCCTACACAATCCTGCTGGGTCACTTAATTGCCTTGCCCTTGGGAATCCTGAGCCAGCCGTGGGGAAATTTTCAGCTAAGACAAAGAATGGAGGTCAACCCCATGTCGCATCCTAATGCCTTTTACAGACCAGTGAGCCACAGGAGAGTCAATTCCAGTCAAAGGACCTGTGGGTTTTTCTTTTCTTTTCTTTTTAAAGAAGACACTGTATTTTAAGATTTTCCAGGTCATGGAAAAACAGACGCAAAGAACACAAGTATGACAGTGTTCCATCCCATTGTTGTCTAAATAAAGCCAGATCAAGTTCACTCAAGAGGCCAGTTCTCTAAACCACCACCAGAAAGTGACCCTCTGAGAGTGGTGGTGGGACGCATGCCACCTCGAGTCACCGCCCTTCTTGCGGCTGGTCACAAGTTTGGTATTAACTGTACTTTCCATTTTAAAACTTTCTTTTATTCTGACTATAAAAGTAGTACTTTTATAAAGTTACTGTTGAAACTTTGGAACATTAAGAGAAAACAAAGAAATGGATAATACAAAAAAAAATCCTTCAGCCAACTATTAGCAAATGTGATTTTTTTTAAAAAACAAAAATCAAGATTACAGTGTATATAGAGTTTAAAATTTTTCCACTTAGTGTTATCAATAGCATGATCTGCTATGCTCAATACTCTCCAAATGAGTCCAATTGAAACGTGATCAATGACAGCAGATTTCTGAGTATAAGTGGCTTGCCATCCTGAGGACATTTTGGTAGTGTCTAGTTTTTTGAGGGATGGTCTTAAAGAAGCATTTCTGTCTTAATGGCTAAGCATACCCTTGGGAATTAGGATCCCTAAAGGAAAGGCAGTGAAACCCTGAGGTTTCTGATGGATATTCCCCAATCGCCTCCGTCCTGTTTAAGAAGTGTTCGCTGATCAACACAGGGCACTGAGTACCAGGCACGAAGACACAGGGGTGGAGGCAAAGAACCCAGCATTCTGCCTGAGGGAACCATGTTCTATTGCGGGCACCCCTTGTCCTTGCACCAGCCCCTGGGTGAGAATGCTTGCCTCCCTAGCTCCTCGTTGACCCCATGATCTTATTTGAGGGGCATCTGTTTGGTTCTGGGTTTGTTTTCATTTTTCAAAGACAGGGTCTCATGGGGCTTCAAAGTCAACGTGGAACATGACTGAACTGGATCTCCCAGTTCAAAACACTTCCCAGCTCTTTCTGTCTCTCTCTTGCAGGCGCCTGGATCACTGCTGTGTGCCACCACACCCTGCTAACAACGGTATTTTTTTAATAAAAATAAGTCTCAGCAACTCAATCATTTTTAAATATCCTTTCACTGTTGTTTTCTGTTGCTGCTCACTGACCCCCCCTTCCTAAGGCTTAGGAACTCCGCCTGTCCCTGTATCCTTGTTGCTTTCTGTGTGTCTCTCTCTATCTCTCTCTCTTATGCAGGTGTGTGTGAGACTAGTCTTGCTCACATGCTTTCTGTTTTGAGACAGGGTTTCTTTAAGTAGGCCTGGCTGACCTGGGCTATGTAAACAAGTTTGGCCTTAAGTGTACAAAGCTCCACGCCACCTTTGTCTCCCAAGTGCTGGAATTGAAAGCATGAACTACTTCCCAGCTATACTTTTAAAAATTATTAAGATGTTTGCAAAAAGCTTTTAATATAGTCCTCGGTTGCCACCTGACAAGGTTTTTAGATTAAATTATTTTCATTTTATGGGTATGAGTGTTTTGTCTGTTTGTATATGCATCGCATGAGGGCAGCACTTGTAGAGAGGCCGGAAGATGTCAAATCTCGTGGAACTGGAGTTACAGATGGTTGTAAGCTATCTTGTAGGTGCTGGGAACTGAACCCCAGTCCTCTGCAAGAGCAGCTCATGCTCTTAACCACTGAGCCGTCCCTCCAGCCCCACTGCTTGGTATAGTTTACAAATGTTTCCACTCGTGTTCTGAGGTCTATGCTGCTTTCTGTTTTAGTTTCATTTTCTGTGGCTGCGATAAAATATCCTGGGGAGAAAACAACTTGAGGGAGAAAGTGTTTATTCAGTTTAGAGCTCCAGGTTCAGTCCATCATCGTGGGGAGGCCAAGGCAGCAGAAACTTGAAGCAGTTAGCCCATCATACCCACAGTCAAAAACAGAGAGGAATAAATTCCATACTGGAAAAATAGTGTACCCTGAGATATCGTGAATATCTTTGAGCATACATATATTCTGTTTCATCAACCGATATTCGTTAACGTAGAAATAACATTCCTTCCCCAACAAAATGAAAGTCCCTCCATGTTCAAATAATATTAAATGCATATTGAGGCTCAGGTTTCTGTCTCCATTCTCACACAGTTCAAAATCCCCCACCTAGAGAATGGTGTTACCCACAGTGGTCTTGCTTCTTCAGTTAATGAAATCCAGATATTCCCTTACAGATAAACCCACAGGCCAGCACAATCCAGACAGTCCCTCATAGAGACCCTGCTCCTCCTCCGTGATGAGTCTCTCTATATAGTGTCAAGTTGATATTAAAACACTCCGTCACAGTCCTTAACTGCCCCTCTTTCACCATCTGGAGCTTGTATCAGACCTGACAGTGTAGGAGTGAACAGAAACAGACGTGATCCCACACATCATGGTTGGTCACTCAGTAACTCAAATGAGCAAACATCCCCAAAGGAGCTGTGAAGCCTGGGGGAAATGGAAGGCAAAAATGTGGGAAGGTCTCTCGGTGGCTAGAAGTACAGCATGCATCCTAGGTACAGCTTCTGAGAAACACAGGAAGGAACAGAGAAATGTCCTTAAGAAAAAGCCTCTAGGGGATACATGTGCTAGCAGAAGGAAGGGAAGAAGGTTATACACGCACATGGTCTCCTAGAAAGCCTGTCCCCAGGTGTAGTTGGGCCAGATCAAAAAATCTCTTTGTTCTGTGTGACCCTGCCTGTCCCCCAGGGATCACTGGCTAATAAGGTCCACGAGGACACTGAGAGCTGGGATGATGGATGGGAGAGAGAGCATTTCAGAAGCCCTGTGAGTGACAGTCCCAGGACCAGCTGTGAGCAGACGAATCAGCTCCACTTGGGATGATTCAAGGCTTGTATAATTTGGGGGAGAGGGTTTAGAATATACAGGATGGGCAAAGGTCATTGGCTGAAGGCTAAGGTACTGAATGTTAGCATTTCAGGAATCTCGAGTGCTAGCTGACCATGTTCATATCTACAAAGTAGAAAGGAAGTTGAACCTGTAATCTAACTAAGGCTATGTGACATCCTGCAGGTAGATGCAGAGGGGGGGGGTTGAACTCCCCAGGTAAAGTCAGAGAAGGAGAAACCTCCCTTCCTTTATGCACTGAAAGCTTCAGAAAGCCATCTGATCAGTGGTAGAATTCAACCTTAATTAGCAAAGTTTCCCCACATGTCCCCCTGATTTATTTTATAATGGTGAGGTATCATCGTGCCCCTCTGCTTCTATGCTGGGGATGGCTTGGTATTGAACCAGAACCCATTTAGCAATGATTTTTGCAATGCTACTTATCTGTAGTTTTAAAAATTGGATGAGGCATGGTGTCAAGGCCAAGAAGCAGGAGAAGCCAAGCTGCAAAAGGGTTTGAGTACCAGGGAGTTGGAGCAGTAGGCAAATAACATGCTTTGAGATCCCTTTGGATAGCTTTGAGCATATGTATGTCCCGTCCCATCAGTCCAGATTCATTAACATAGAGACAACATTCCTCTCCCAACAAAATAAAAAAATCTCTCTGTGTTCAGCAGTAATTAAGCCCAGAACCTTGGGTTCTGGAGCACAATCCCCAATGTAGGGAGGTTACCTGCTTTTGAAGAGACTTGAGACTGTCGACAGTGGAGGCCATCACTTGGTCAAACCTGTCCTGGAAGCCACTAGCTGGATGGTGTGTCTGGGCAAGGGCAGCTCCAGCAGTTCCGGCTGCACCCATGCAGACAGCAATACCTAACCCTCCAAGGAGAGGGGTGAAGACCTCTCTTCTTCTTAGGTCTCTTCCCAGCTGTAAAGTGAGTTCCTTGGGCTCCTAGAGATAGACCTGGGGAACAATTGTCACAGGGGTGTGGTAACCTTGGAAAGGGAGTTTAATGCAGGAACTGATAGTGTTTGAGCACCAGATAAGAGGGGGAGGGTAGCACATATTGGCTCAGTGACAGCGATGTTACAGAAACAGGTAGGGTGAGATCTTGACAAGGACCCTACAAGCCAAAGCGGGGGCGGTGGGGGGGGGGGTTGAAGAGAGGAATGTCTTGTACAACTTCTGTGTAGGTAATGACCAGTGGGGTTCATGAAGAGAGATGCTAATGGGAACAGCTGACAATGATGGCTGGGAGGGAGGATCACAGGAGAAGCATTGGGAGAAGTTAGGGGGGTGGTCAGAGGGAGGAGGTTGGCCGAGTACTGCATGTACCGTAACCATCGCTCATCCCAGGAATCGTTGGTGAAAAACTGAAAATGAGTTTTAAGGTTGGCAAGCATGGTGCTACCGAGGCTAGGGGATTCAATTCTGCAGCTCCAACATCTGCAGTCTCCACAGGTGGAGGAAGGCCTCCTGGGGGGGAAGGAAGCAGAGGATGGTAGTAGAGATAGATGTGGAGTGTAAGGGAATTTCAATCCTGGTCTGACATCTTCCCAGCAGGCAGTTCTGAGGTTGTGTTCCTTATAGGTGCCCCTAGCAAAGACTCTCCAGTGGTGGGTATTGGGAAGGTTAGGTAGTGGCTGGGTAGTAGCAGTTAGAGTGAAGGATGGCAAAGACAGCCATAAGAACAGAGGATGGGGAAGCCTGTGGGGGGCACTCGTCCTGGGCAGCTACCACTAGGTAATGGATGTCCTTCCAGAGATCTTGTCTGGTTGGGGGACCGCCTCTTCTGCTTTTTCTGTCCTTGATCCATCTTCTTGGTCTGTAGTATGGTGTTGGACATTCCTGGCAAGGACCCAAATAGGCCTAGGCTGGTCCTGTGGGAATACATAGGTAAAGCCCCTTCCTATTGTTAGGAGGGAACCAGGCCCATCCAACACCTGTCTAGTGCGTTCTTTCACCTGACCAGGATGGGTGGTATATGTGTCGGCTGACTCCAGTGACAGTCAATGGGAGGTTCGTCTTGGGTAGCATAGACCTGGAATACACTGAGTGTGGATAATGCCAGGTTTAACTGGGTGTTTGCTGATAGAGAGCCTTGTGCCTGTTTGATTAATTGCTTTTGAAGTGTTCTTTCAATGACAGCCTGACCCTTGGGTATTTGGGAAGATACCAGTATGGCAGGCAATCTTCCAATTTTCACAGAACTTTGCAACCAATGGCTTTTGAAGGCTGGTCCATAATAAGTTTTGATTTGGAGAGGGACCCCCCCCCCATGATGGCAAAAGTGAAAAAGCATACAGGCAAAGGGGGAGGGAGAAGCAGCTGTGAACCCAGCTGAGACAGCCATTGGTACAAGATGCTTTAGGAGCTGGGGAGGTCAGGGTTCCCTTATGAGGTAGACTCCCCAGTGTGGGGACTGAGAGTATCAGCAGGTGACACTGCTGTGACCAGACATGGGGCACAAGCCAGATAGGGGAACCCTAGCGTTGGACAGGACACAGGTGAGGGTGTGTCCTAGGATATGACAAAGGAACGGAAGGCAGCGGGGCTATGTAGGGAGCAGAGGCAAGATGGGAGTCTGGTCAATAGAGGTCTGTGTGCGGCTTACATGTGGAGAATGGATGAGAGGTTAGTAAGTTCAGAGTATGGGCTGTCCAGGTCTCTCTGGGATGTCCCCAACAACTCCCTACAATGACAAGTCTCCCTGCACAGCTCAAGTGGCCCTGAGATACCATGCAGTACAGAAAATGGTCAAAACCTGTTCAGATCCACATTGACCAAGACCCGGAGTGAAAAAGAACAGAAATAATCATCACAGCCACAGGCAGAGTCAACTCAGAGACAGATGGAGAGGCCTGGAGGTCAGTGGTCCAGGCCCGCAGACAAGTGGGTGTGCCGAAGCATAGGCAGGGCTTCAGAGTCACTGGTTTACTGGAAGATTGGCCATGGAGCTGGAGGACAATGTAGAAAAATAGCCGGACATGGTGGCGCATGCCTTTAATCCCAGCACTCGGGAGGCAGAGGCAGGCGGATTTCTGAGTTCAAAGCCAGCCTGGTCTATAGAGTGAGTTCCAGGACAGCCAGGGCAATACAGAGAAACCCTGTCTTGAAAAACAAACAAGCAAACAAACAAACAAACAAACAAGAGCTGGAGGTCAGATGGGAGGCTGTGGGAAGAGCCATGCATGTGCAAATGTGCTGCTATGCTACACTTCCATTTTCTGTCTTGTTGATTGAGATCGGGTCTCGTAGCTCAGGCTAGCCTTGACTTCATTACACAGTCAAGGAGGACCCTGAACCCTTGATCAACTTCTTCCACCTCCCAAGTGGTAGTTCTGCAGAAATGCTGCTGTGTCCAGCTCCCTTCATATTTCTAACTAATAAATGTCAGCAAGCATGGAGCCAGGGAGTAGATCCCGAGCTAAGGACTTGGACTCTCCAGAGACTCACACGTCTGAGATGGTCCCATCAACCCACTGAGTCTCAGTTTCTTCACCTGAAAAATGGGGCTGATACGCTCTAGTCTAAATACCATACACGACTGACATTTTGATCAAATATATCGATAGAACCAGGAGCGAGCTTAAATTGTCGAATGAAAGCCGGGAAGTTAGAAGATGGGGCAGGAGAGGGGTGCTGTGAAACTGCCTGCTGGCCCTGAGGTGCCTGGGGTGCCCTGAGGTTCTGAACCCTCAGCAGCTGTGCATCTCTGACAGCATCAAGCCAGCCAAGCGAGCAGTGCAGCATGGATGGGAGAGGGGCTTCACGGCTGCCAGGGACCAGGAGTCATTCGCCTTTAAGGGTTTAGCCACTGGAAAGGGGCCTATGTTCATTCAGTAAATAGTCCATGCCCGTGCTCAAGCAACCCTGATTATACACAGTAGACTACTTCAAACTGAAATAAAAAGACCTGAATGTAGGAGCAGAGAGTGTGAGAAAGGATCCAGGGGGAAAGAGGGGGGGATAAGAGAGAGGAATGGCGAATAGATTAGATATTATCAAAATGTATTATGTGCATGCATGAAATTGTCCAAATAGAATATTTCCCCTATGAAACACTTGCATTCCATCTGAGCCTCTTGTATGGAAAGAGAGAAAGAGAAAGAGACAGAGAGAGACAGACAGAGAGACAGACAGACAAAGAGAATGAGAGAATTACCACAAGAAACATGGGAATGGAATGGGGAAGAACCTTTGGATATAGCTTCCCAAGGGACCAGTCAGAACCAGACAGGAAGGAAACAGACCCAGAGACACAAATTTAGGGAGTGTCTGTGCTGTTAAACTAATTGCCACCCCACAGATGCACTTGAGAGGAACCCAACCATATATTTTTTCAAACAAGACATTTATGTTCTTTGTCTTTAATATCTCTCCATCTTCCCTCTCATCCCTAATCAGTTGGGACAGTCACCTGGGCCCACTCCAACCCCATCAGAACTGGTTTGCAAGAGAAAGCTCCAACAGAGAAGGTTTCTTTGCCCTTCTTTAGCTGAGGTCTCCCCGACAGGGTCAGAGCCCAGGGAGAGTGCTCAGAGAAGTGAGCCTGTCACCGAAGAATGAATGCTGAATGTTCCCCCTCACTGCCAGATCCAAGAGACAGAGAGCAGAACAGGCTGGGGAGCTTGGAAGGACCGAGTGCGGAGCTGTTGTCTGTTGGGTTCAGAGCCTCCATCTTACAAGATTACTACGAGTTCTGGAGACGAGAGGCAACGATCTTCGTACAACCGAGGCATGCTTAGCACTGCCCAACTGTCCAATTAGAGGTGATCAAGAACGTACTGAAGAGGTCACTTAGTCAGGGATGCTGGCCCTGCAAATGCAAGGACCCAAGTATCATTCCCA
Source organism: Mus minutoides (assembly GCA_902729485.2). Taxonomy (NCBI): domain Eukaryota; kingdom Metazoa; phylum Chordata; class Mammalia; order Rodentia; family Muridae; genus Mus; species Mus minutoides. The sequence goes on along the minus strand of LR752177.1, from coordinate 14,059 downwards.
GAACCTATGTAAGGGAAAACACAACAACAACAACAAGAGCCAACTCTGTCATGTGCTTGTGTCCCAGAGCTGGGGAGACAGCAACAAGCAGACCCCTGGGGCTCACTGGCCAGCCAGCCTAGCCTATTTCGTGGACTCCAGGCCAGTAAGAGACTATCACACAGAATGCAGATGACTCCTGAAGAACAATACCTGAGGTTGTCTCTGGCCTCCATACTGGTGCACCGTACCAGCACACATGAACACACACACACACACACACACACACACACACACACACACACACACACACAGAGAGAGAAACAGTCGAGAGGGCAGACCCTTCGTGCATTGCCCCATGTTAGTAAAAATAACAATTACAGTCAGTACAAAGGAGCCTCAGTTCAGAGCTTTAACCTGGTGCCCTGGAAATCCCTCATGGATGGAGTCTATGCAGATGCACACATACATACAGAAACACACACACACACACACACATACACACACACACACACACACACACACACACAAGCCTTCCCCATCAGTTTTGCAAGGATAGCTGAGCCCTGTCATCTGAAATATTCAAAGGCATCTTTGTTTCCATGCAGAGCCATTTCTCATTCATTCTGTGGTTACATAAGCCATAGCTTTGGTTCTGATATATAAGGAAAAACCCACTACCCATTTTATTCATTCTGAATAAACTAAAAATAACGAAATGCGATGCTTTCCATTTCCGGGAGCCTGTGCAGTCTTCGGGAAGAACAAAGAAAAGAAAAAAAGCAAAACCATGAAAGATGGAAAAAGAGCCCTGGGCTGGACACACAGGAGCCTGAGATCCAGTGTGACTGCTTGGTCGGCCGTGTGACCTTGGGTGAGTCCCTCCCTTCTGGGGCCTCAGGCACCTCATCCAGTGAAAGAGAGAAGTGTGTCTGAGCCCCTCCAGCCCTGACATCCTACTTTCCAGAGAACAGCGAGACAAGGAACTGACAGTCTTATAAATGAATTGGTTTTTATTATTCAGAAACATTTCCAAATTAATTTTGCTTGGACAGAAACAGCTACTGTCATCTCTCCCCCTCAGACGCCTTCAGAAACACCACTAGACCCACAGGCACCACCTCCCGCATTCCAGTCCATTCCCCTGCAGCAGCAGCATGGTCTCTTCCCTGTATCCAGGCCTTTGAAATTGCTCTGTCAAGGTCACCATAACTTCCCAAGACAGGAAGTTCAAATAGTTCCACCATGGAGCATGCTCTTTGGGAGATGCTATTCTGTCCCTCAGGGTGTGGGGAGGGACCTAGGGGAAGTGCCTTGAGTGCTGGCCAGAGCCTCTGTGTGCCACACATGCCTCGTGGTGACTCCTCTTCCTGTTGTGATCCTTTTGCTACCAAATTCTAGATTCCCAGGTGAGACATCATCCATTTAAATACTCAACAATTATTTGTTGAGAGCCAACAGATTCCTAAGCTTGGTACCCAACAGCAGGAACATGGCCAGGGTCAGCACAGCCTCTGTACTCCTCCCATTTATAGCTCATTGCCAACGTCAGATGTCCGTGAAATGAGGGAGTACAAGTCACAGATACAAGCCAGGAACTGTGAGAGGTGAGATGGGGACAGATGTCCACTCATGGAGCAGCAGGATACTGATGCTCACAGATGCCTGGCTTTGAAAGTGGGAGGAGCCAGCAGAGGATCCAGAGACCTGCCTCTAGGCAGAACTGCAGGATGGAGGACCTCTCCAAAGGGGCACCTGGTAACCTAACACTGCCCTTTCTCTGGATGGAGAACCTGGGTGATCAAGTCTGGAAGACCCTGCCTAAACTAACACCCACATCAGCCCCTAGCTCCTGGGTAGAGGATGGAGCATGTGTGTCAGGGATGGGAGGGCTGGCAGACACACTAAGGTGTCACACCAGTCAGTCAGCAGCCATGCTTTAGAAGTATTCTGTGACCTTCCACAGACTCAGCCAGGGTCTGCTCAGGGACATGTCACAGAGAGCAATGATTCCCTTGTGCTAACTTCTCTTAAATGGATAGATAGACTGACGCTGTTTTGTCATGGGGAAGAAAATGAGACCATTCTCTTCAGGTGTCCCTATCATCTTCACCAGGCCTGCTCTCTCATCCTCACATAAGGGCATGGTGGCCAGCAAGGCCAAAGTCCAGTCAAGGACCAATCATCCACCAAGGAGCTCCCAGGAGGACTTGTCTGTGTGATTTCAATGTTAACAGCTCTCCCCTGCACCACCTCAGGGACCCACTGGGACTGTGTGTCAGCAGATGAAGAGAGGCTCAGAGAGAGGGAGGGCCCTAGGACAGAAACCTGCCCCCTATATCAGCTCTATGCTTTCCCCTGCATCACAGAAGAAAAACTGATCCTGGAGCAAATGAGTTGGCAGTTGGCGGTGCAGCTGCAAACTAAATGATGAGAGTGGGCTGAGGCCAGCGTCTCAGGACTGTGTGAAGAAAGTAGCAGGGGCAGCTGAGAGACTAAAGTGCTTGCTGACCACACCCTCCCAGAGGAACAGGAGCCTCATAGGCACTGCAGAGCTGGTCAGGAGCCCATGGGAACAAGCCTTCGCAAGCCCCCCTCCCCCACCCGCCGCTCATATCCCTCCTGGGGAAGCCCTTCTAAACATCTGTATCCTGCCAGGAGCTGGCACAGGGGACTCTGCTGTCACCTAGGGTCAGTCAGCCATAAGCCCACTAATCCTGGGACTGTCACCTCTGACCTCCCAGAGACCCTCCCTCTCTGACCCTGGAAATCTGGAGTGAGTTTGGGGGGAATTTAGACGGATGTTGCTTTTGCCAGTTTCCTGTGGAAATTAAGTGAAGCCAGGCGGGGACTCAGTCTGAAGAGAGGCAAGAGACTTGAGGACAGCGGGGGAACATGAAGGCGGGAGGTATTTGTTTGCAAAGCTTTACTGAGTCCTTCTCAGGCGGAAGAAGACCCCTGGCAGGGCTTGTCAGGTAAAGCAAGTCCCTATCCAGCCAATCTCCCTTCCTCAGCCCCACTCTGGACTCTCCCAGTGCCCATGGCTCTGAGCCCACAGACTGCCACACTCTCTGGCTCTTGCAGGCTTCTGAGCCCAACACAAGCTGCTTCCTCTGCCTGGAGGAGCCTTCCTTGGATTTGTGTTTGGAAAACCTCTACTCCATTCTCATCGTGTCTCCCTATCCTTGATAGGGCTTCAATCACCTCGCTATCCTCCATGCCAGAAGCTGGAAGGGGAGGGGAGGGGAGGAAGGATCTGGGTTGGACATCATCCCAATGCCGTGTGTACATATATGAAGCTGTCAAAGAATAAATACAAGACATCTGAAAAGATAAAAGATGAAATGAAGTCGATTAACTGGAAGAAGGGAAGGGAGGAAAACGGAAAGGGAAGAGGAGGTATAGTGTGAATGCGAGCTCACAGATACTGCCCGTCGCTCTTGATGTACCAGTGTCTCTAAATGCAAGCCCGCAGACTGAGCCGCTGCAGGGCTGAGCTGAGCAACACATACGATTTCAGTAGGAACACCTGGAAGCCAGACTGAATTAGGAGAGGCTGCTCCGAGTCAGAGGCCATGGGTTCCCTCTGGCGTGTCGCTTTGCCATCTAGCATCTAGGGTTATGCCCTGTGCCCCAGTGTGTCAACGATATGACTGTGTCTATATTCCAGCCACAGACAGGTACAGGGCAAGGGAGGGAATATTGATCCCCTCATGGATACAACTGGAACTTGGGATCAGGTGGCTTTGACTTGCTCTCTGGCCAAGGCTACTAGACAAAATACTGCCAGTTTGCCACCCTCCCCACTTTCCTGTCTTCTTCCCCACACCTTGATGACAAGGTATCAGCCCCCTCTGTAGCTAAGGTGTCCCAGAACCCAGGGATGAGCTGGTTCATAAGATTTATGACATAAATAAATATGCCCAAGTCTTCTCTTTCTCGGGATAGAAGTGTATAGGCAGAGAGTGAAAGAGACCAAGGCCTTGTGTGCACATCCTGGATGTAGTTGTACTTGAAGCTATTAACTGGGTCTAAGTATGGAAATAGTTGAAGATTTAGCCTGCTCCTTGTAGGTATGAACTTGAATTTGAGAGACTTCCTCTTGTACAAGAAGAAAGCCACCCATCGGACTTGTCAACTTGCCTCTCGGGCGCGTGCTTTCTTGAAGCTGACTGCACTTCTCACTGGGTAACACCTTGACTGCTCATCTCAAGCCACACCGGTGATAGTGATCGCCAGCTAGAACATGCAGGTCACAAGAGGGCCCAGTGGGATCCTGGGAAATTCGGCTCCAGAAAAAAGGAAGGATGCCCACAAAATAAGATGGGGAGGAAACCCTGGGCAACAGAGTCTCTGTGTCAGCTGTGAGGTCACAGAGCAAGGGGGTGTGGGAACACGAGGAAGAAAAGTTTTCAAGGGCTCCAGCAAATGAAAGGCCCGTGACCTTGGCAGGAAGGTCCAGCTTGAGGTTGGGGACAGAAGCCAAACCACACAGTATGATCAAATCCCAGCTTTGTGCAGCTCACTGAGGGAGGAGTGGGACACACATGCTCAAGGAAGGGTGATGCAATGCAGAAATATCTCCATGGCCAGCTGTGGCCGTGCTCCCTTGCAAGTCCACTCCTCCCACCCCTGCGTGAACTTTCAGCTCATCTGGCACAAGGCATGGTCCTGACACAGATGTGGTCCCTCAATAGTCCCAGCCCATGATTCAGAAGCTTACTGTACGTTAGGGCCTACCCACAGGCCTTCCTAGTAACCCTGTACCATCCTAATCTGACAAGAACCAGACTGCGCCTTCCTCCTGTCCCCTCTTTTGACTATCCAGTGACCCAATATTATCCATATGACTATGCCTATACTCTAACCACAGACAAGCACAGTGCAAGGGAGGGAATACCTCTCTCCTCAAGGAAACAACTGGAACCTGGGGTCAGATGGCCTTGAGTTGCTTCCCAGCCATGGCTCCTAGACAAAACGCTGCCTAAGTGTGCCACCGCACCTGGAATTACCATCTGTAATCATGATTGTCATGGCTCATAGGATGGGATCAATGTCCACACTTGTGTTCCCATGGGGCAGAGCCCACAGCTCTAGTACATTTAAGAGTGTCAACGGCTGTGGTGAGCTCCTAGGAGACTGTGAGGACTGCTCCCGGGTCCTGCCAGGCCCTTTCGTTCCTCAGAGTTGGCCTCACATGCTCAGGAAGGAAGCAGAAGTTCGAGTGGCCTGTGGTGCTCCCCCACCCTGCCTGCTGCAGGGCCTTCCCTAAGGACAGCTGTTTCCTTTCACTCTTTATAGAACCAGAAGACACGATTATGACCAAATTTAGCAAACAACCAAAAAATGAAAATCCAACCCATATTTTAAAGTGTGCTTCTGCAACTCCACCCTCCGGAAGGGAAGTCTCCTCTGAGCCATGTGGGTGAGGATGGAGAGCTGAAGAGGCAGAGCCATGCTGTGTCACCATTCTGAGGGCAGTGGACATGGGCGGGGTCTCCTCACCAATGACAGACGGTTGGCAGGAGCAGGGCCAGACAGGGGTCTGAGGGGTCCATAGTCAAGAAGCCATCTCTTGACTATAGCTGGGGAGAAGAGCTGCTTCTACACACCAGATGTCAGACACGGTAGAATGGCCCTCTTCAGATGGGCTCTACTCTTAGTACATTGTTCTACTGTGCTCACTGAGGAGCACAGGGAGGCCTAGGCATCAGTGTAGACTGCCTCATACTATCATAGCAGCTAAGTATTAGGGGTTGCACGTGACAGGCACACTGGACAGGAGGATTGAAAACTCTTATTTCCAGGAATTCTAAATGAGTCCAGCTGTGTCTGAGAGATTCTTCGGAAGCAGGGAGAGGTGCCTGGTAGCCAGAATGAGTGAGGCAGGTACACCAGGCACAGGTGCCAAGACTTGCCCCACAGAGTACGCATTCAAGATCCAGGCCTGACGAGGCTATCCTGAGAGACACTGTTTCTTCTGGCTAAATTAATAGACAAAGCGACCAGATTAGACAAGGCTATAATCTCATTAGACTCAGTGTCCCTCAGCCCAGGTGAGAAGCAATCTCTCAGAAACTCAGTTTCTCCTCAGCTAAAAAAACAGCACAGGATGAGCAAGATGGCTCTGTAGGTAAAAGGTGCAAGCTTGATGTCATGGTTTCCATCCTCAAGACCTCGGGGAGAAGAAGAGAACTTACTCCTCCAAGTTGTCCTCTGGCCTGTAGACACTCCCCCACTCTCAAATTAAATGATGAAGGCATGCATCTATAATGTACAAAATGCCTCCATTGTGAGGTTGTCATGAAAACTCAGTGTATGAAAGTCAGTCGTCACGGTGTCTCATCTATGCAGTACACACAGTAAACGGTGTTCATCATTCTGATTGTTAGAAACTTTGGTATGTATAGCAAAGTTGACAGCCGGGTGTAGTGACACACACCTATAATCACAGCCCTCAGAAGAATCAGGAATTTGTGGCCAGCTGGGGTTACATGAGACCCTATCTCAAAAAAAAAAAAAGGCAAACAGAAAGCAAGCTAGCTAGGAAGAGGCAAATACGATCAAAGCAAAGTCGGGGCATTTCTCCCAGGCGTCGGAAGGTGCAAGATGAGTTTGTGCATGAAAACCCAGGGCCCTAATTCTGCATCCTGTGAAGGATGGACTGTGTTTACTGGGCATTAGCATTTTCTTTTGGTTTGTTTGTTTGCTTTGATTTGGTTTTTTTGAGACAGGGTCTTTCTACATAGTTCTTACTCTCCTGGAACTCACTATGTAGACCAGGCTGGCCTTGAATTTACAGAAATCTACTTGCCTCTGCCTCTGGAGTGCTGGGATCACTCAGACGGGCAGCCAAATGAAGGAAGCTGTGGTCAAGAAAAGACTGGTAGGGTCCACTCTAATCCAGCCTCAGCACACTTGGGCACGTGGACCTGAAAGTCTCCGATCTCCACCACAGAGATGCTTGCACAGCACCATTGACTGTTGGTAAAATCTAGATTGGAACCAATCTAGATTGCCAGCAACAGATAAATGTCTAAAGAGATTGTGGTACATACTGTGGGTGGCTTTTTATTCAGCTGTGAAGAAGACTGGAGTTTTCATCTGCAGGAAAATGCAAGAACTGAAGATCATCGGGTCAAATAAAATCAACCAGAGTCGGAAAGACAAATGTTTCTCTCACGTAGGATCTAGATTATGTACACTCACTATCTATCTATCTATCTATCTATCTATGAATATGACATAAAAGTATAAAGGCACTACCTGGGAGCAAGAAAAAGACCAGTGGAGCATGAGAAGAGAATAAGAGTACTTTTTTAGTTAAGACATATTCATATTCATATTCTCTCTCTCTCTCTCTCTCTCTCTCTCTCTCTCTCTCTCTCGTGCATGCGTGCACACACCCACACACTAAATGGAATGGCTTTAGCTCAGGTCACTCCTCAACAGTGCAACAAAAACAAAACTAAGCAGGAAATAAAGATGAACAGAATACAAGAGGGAAGGCTTCAGTGATGCTGTCTCTGGACACAGAGCGAGTGGCTTCTTGATAATATGTTTGTGTCATTTCTAAACTTTTGACAATGAGCTTACATTTTTTTTACTCTTATTATTTTTTACTTTATTATTTAAAGAACTTAGAAATAAATAAAAAAACACACACTAAGATTAAGTAAATTAAAGATTATGCAACTTAATGAAATTATGAAATGTTAGAATTGGCTTATTTTTTTGTAATAATATGGAGGAAATAAAGTGTTAAACACAGCGGCACACACCTCAGGAAGCCAGATTTGTATGAGACTCCATAAGGGTGGGTTTAGTTCTGAAGCTCCCAAGCCAAAATCTATTCCTATCAGAAATTCAGAGCAAGCAAGTGTCCTTACCCCTGTCAGACCTGCTCCCTGTGTCCTTGGAAAAGAGACCAGACACCCTGAACAGGAACCCATTAGGACAGTTCCGAGGTGTGAGGCCCAAGGATGGGGTCACCGAGGGCCTAGGAGCTCAGGTGGCATGGAGGAAATGGGAGTGTTGCACTCAGCTCTAGGGTCAGTCAGGCTTCAGGTCAACAGCAGTGTGGCTCTTTACACTAGGACTAGTCTCCCCATCTGCAGTGTTTATCACCAACGTGACTCAGTCTACACCACCCAGGAGCTAAGCCTCTACAGGACCATGCCTCTGGAGGAGGATCTTAAGTTCACTGATGTAAGCAGCCATCTTAAGTGTGGGTGGAGCCATTCCCTAGGCAGGGCAATCTGGGTTATATAAAATGAAGGAAGGCAGCTGAGGACTGATAAAGGCTCACCCTTGCAGTGACAATTTTGGCATTTTGGTTGATTCCTTTGAAAGACACAGATATGTTATAAGAACATGTTTTTATTGTAATCCCATGTGTGAGATATGATGCTGCTTGCTTCAGATGGTCCACAGCAGCTGACTATGCTGTGCCTCCTGCTCTAGCAGGGGCGTGATTTTCCCAGCAGCAGATAGTTTCTGTGACTGTGTGACATTTGGAATTCTGGGGACCTTTCAGAGAGTATATAAGTGCCAGGGCCTCAAGATATTGGTTGAATATTGCTGGCTCTTGGTGGTCAAGGTTTAAGTAGTTATACACAAGGAATGAATAAACTAAGGTATCCTGATGATAAAGATCAAACTTGCCCCAAAGAACTCAACACCCCTAATCAACAGGAAGCAGTCTAACTGCAATGCTGTCCCCTTTCCGCTGTATCCTTTTTTTCTTTCCTATCTAGTCTTGGGGTTGAAAGGGTGGAAACAAAGTGGTTGGGCAGGGTGGAATAAAGAAAAACCCACAAAGTATCCAAAGACTGGCTACACACCCCTCTCTGTTTCTTGACTGTGCATGCTGCTACGGGTTCTTCTCCCTTGACTTCCCCACCACAACAAACTGTGCCTCATCAGGCTGTGCACTAAAACAAACCCTTTCTCCCTCAAGTTATTTTTCAGAGTATCGATAACACAACAACAGGATAGAACCAAAGGACACCATCAGAAGGTGGCAGAATCAAACCTGCTCTACTTTTAATCAAAGACAGTATTAAGCTAGGACAGACCCTGGGCCAGCAGCAGGAAATGAGAGTTCTGATGCTGTGTGACACTAGCCTGGTGCCTTCCTGCACTGGGCCACTGGTTTTCCATCTGTAGTTTGGTGGAGTCGGACAGAGTACATTCTCGATGGCTTCCCAGCTTGAAGACAACAGCGGTGTGACAGCACAGAGTCCTGGCCACCCTGTCTTCATGGCCGGATAGACTGAGGATGCCTTTGGGCCCTATTGTTCTAGTCCTGCCTTTAATGAGGCCACATCTGGAGTGTATCTCCGCTGAGCCCTGTTGTGTGCAGCTCCTCACAGCTGGGTCCCCATAAATCAATTTGTTCTATGGATAAGTTCCCAGAACCATCACAGATTCTGACCCAGAAAAGGCAGTTTTTATTTCCCTGCAGTTTCTGGTTCCAAAGGCTGTGAAATGAACTCCACTCACATTGGGGCAAGCTCTCCGCCTCTCCGAATTCCATCCCGGAAGATTTCAGAGGAGCCATGAGTCTTCAGGCAGGAAGCAGGAACCAACCCCTGCAGGTCCCTTTGAGGGGTTGGGGTGGCACCCCAACTCCACGATGAAAAGACAGCGGAAATGACCCCACCGGACTCCTATGGCTCCCAGATTCTTATCCTCTACAGAGATCCTAAGTAATTATGGAGAAGAGGCATAAAGAAAATTCACCCCTGTGGAGGGAGGGAGGGAGGGAGGGAGGGAGGCCTGTACTCTTTAGCTCAGAAACATTCTCCTTGCCAATGCTGCTCCTGACTCTGTCCCCAGCTCTCTCTAGGTCTAAGACATTGGAGTCCTGCCTGGGAGGACTCTGCATCCCTCCTCAGTGAGTGCTCCCTAAGTACCATGAAGCTTAGTGCTCCCTCCCAGCCCAGACCCTACGCCCCTTATACTCGGGTTGTGAGAGGCTCCTCAGTAAGGTGGCTTGCCCAGAGAGTCCAAGCAGCCAAACTGCAGGTAGCACCGGTCACAGCTATAGCACCACCCGATTTCACCTCTCCTGCTGACCTAAGTCCACCCTTGGTCCTTAGTTATCTCTCTAGTGATAAGGGTTTGGAATCAGATTCCACTTAGAGGTGTCCTTAAAGATACATTTTTGTCTTTGTTTATTTGTTTATTTGTATATATGTATATATGTTATTTGTTATTCTTATTTATTGAACTTACTCTGTAGACAAGGCTGGCTTCAAACTCACTGCAATCCTTCTGCCTCAGCCTCCCAAACGCTTTGACTACTGGTATGCACCACCACACCTGGCTGAAGAACAGTTTTTTATCAACAAGAATCCATGTGTGGCTCAGGAGGCCGCTGAGAAACAGTAGCCCCCTGTCCCATCGCTCTTTGCCCCTGGACCGAAATGACCCCTAGACTTCCTGAAACTCTTGGAATCTAATTTTTCCCAGAGAGCTAAAGTAATTATGGGTGAGAAGAGTTGAAAAATTAAAACTGTGGAGAATGTCTCAGGCTTGGTCATCTCTGAAGATCTGTGCTTTTCTGTTCTGCTGGTAGCAGACATGACAGGACCCTGATGAAGAGCAACAGTGGGGCTTCTCTTCATTGACACCTCTGTCCCCAGCTACCTCTGGGAATAAGCCAGAGCAAAAAGTACCTCTGCTTGGTCTATGCTCTCTGCCCTCCCCTCCCCACACAGTGACTGCTCCCACTCCAGACTGAGAGCCCACCCTCATGCTTGCATACTTATCCCTGAATTTGCATCCACATGTCAAATAGCTTATTACCCAGCTTCCTCAAGATGTTTCCATCTTAAATTATTATTATTATTGACTTCCTGGTAGGGAAAACAGAGGAGTTTGTTCTTTTATACCACCAGCTCTCTCCACCTTTGTGGATGAGGGAGATGCAGGGTCTTATATAGCCCAGGCTAGCCCTTTATCTTCCCAGCTCCACCTCCTGGGTGGTGGGATGTTAGGTAGGTTCCATCGTGACCAGCAGGCCTTTTCCTTCTTGTGGAACACACACACACACACACACACACACACACACACACACACACACACATTCTGCCCTGTCTACACCACAGCCTACCTAGCAACATCACTTGCATCACCTCTGAGGTATCTGAGGTCAGCGTGGCCTGGTCAGAAGCGAATCCAGACCTCCAGTTAAATGTAGATTTAATGTTGGCACTTGCTTCTCTCCCTCATAAATCATGAAAACCACACCCAAGCAGGACGGTGGAAGCAGCCAAGCTGGAGGGCTAGCCTGGGGCAGATCATCTGTTCTCTTAAGGACCATCCAGGGGCTAAGAGCAAAGACACTGGGTGGGCCTCTGATGAGATCTAGAGCAAGAGCAACCCCAGGAAGACCTATGCCAGCACCATCTGGATGTATGTTAGGATGTGTGCTAAGTGACAGGAGATAGGCTGAGGCTGGCTGTGTGTGCTGGAGACACAGATGGGGGGTTTCTGCAGGGACAGAGAGGTAAGCATTTGACTTCTGGAAGTCCCTGCAGAGCCTACAGCAGTCACTTTCTTTCTCGGCTCAGTGGTCCATGAGAATCCAGTGGTGCTCTGCGGTCCTTCCTGACTGACTTCGCACCAGAGCCGTGCCAACGGGCACACACATCTGGTATATCCTTTGTGGGGTGCTGAAATGCAACCTCTCTCACTGACCCCTGCCTTATAAAAACTTCAAGATGATTCACAGACGTTTCATGACTCAGCAGTTGGGGCAGAAGCCTCTGTTCCACAGGGACTGAGTGGAAGTTGGTGAGGAAGGGCTAGATGGAGCAATCATAGCTGATGTGGGCTCTGACTGTGGCCTCTCCAGCAGGGCAGCAGGGGTCTCACAAGGCAAGACTGAGGAGATACCTCCCCCAGCCCCTGCCCTGTTTTACAGAAAGAGAGGGTAGAGGGTGAAGCCACAGATGGAATTCTACCTGCTCAGTGAATTCACATACGAGGGAGTGGCAGTCTGGCCTCTAAGTGGCTCACACGTGGGGCAAGGCCCCTGGCTTCTTCTTGTTCTGGAACTCTCTACAGAAATGTAAATCAGCCACAAAAATCTTCTGTGCTCTCCAAGTGGGACAGACTCATTCATTCAGGCTGCCGATAGCTAGCGTTGTGTAAGTGGGCTAAGAGTTGAGGAGCCAGACCGATACCAGGGTGTGGGAGCTGTGGGACCCTTGGGGACCTGTGAGTCACCTTTCCTCCCCTCTGAGAAGCAAGAGAGCAGCAAGCACTGACTCTGGAATAAGTCCAGGGTGCAATGTGACCTAAGACCAGCTCTCTGCCTTCTTCAATACTTCTATCTAAAACAGGGCCAGAATCTGTGTGGCCTAGCATCTTGGCAGGTATTTTGAGAATCCAATGAGCTCACTGGTAGAACATGCTTAGAGCAGTGCTTTGGTTGTGGTAATTATAATCATCCTGAGTAAAAGCTGCACAGGGGAAGCCACAGTGCCCCCTCCCCCGCCCCCATCGACCTGACAAGCTCAGACAACAAAACCCCTGTAGAAAGCAAGTCTCTAAAGCTATGAATAAATAAATGGAGGATATAGCTTGTTCTTTATTTCCATTTTATTCTATGTACATGAGGGTTTGGTCTGCATGTGTATCTGTGTGCCACACTCATGCCTGGCATTTGAGGGGTCTAGAAGAGGGAGTTGGATCTCCTGGAACGGGAGTTACAGATGGCTGTGAGAAGCTATGTGGGTTCTGGAAATCAAACTCAGGTCCTGTGGAAGAGGGGTCAGCGCTCTAACTGCTAAGCCATCTCCCCAGCCCACCAGGAAGCACACTCCGCTCGAATTCCCAGTCATCTTGTCAAGTAAATACTGCAGCTGTGATACGCTAGGCCAGTTAGTGAAACCTTCAACACTGGTTCCCCAAATTGGAACCTAGTACAGTCGAATACAGCACAGCCAGGCTGTGAAGGCTCAGTTTAAAATGAGGCCCTGTGCCGGGCGTGGTGGCACACGCCTTTAATCCCAGCACTTGGGAGGCAGAGGCAGGCGAATTTTTGAGTTCAAGGCCAGCCTGGTCTACAGAGTGAGTTCTAGGACAGCCAGGGCTACAGAGAAACCCTGTCTCAAAAAACAAAACAAACCAAACAAACAAACAAACACAAAACAAAAAAAAAAGAGAGGCCCACTGACACTTCCAGAACTTCAACCAAGCCAAATCCAGAAGACAGTTATAAACGGCGTGCAAAGCACCAACATGACAATTCAGCTCTGGTTTGCTGTGTCTGCAAGCACACCCTTTCCTCGACCTCCCCCGTCTACCCCAACAACCCCACGTGGCACTGGGTGGCCTCTGGGTGCCTGCCAGGTATCCACCCATCCCATGGATCTCAGATCTATAGGAGATTTCAACCATTGTCTTGTCCTCCACAGAAGCACTGCCCGATTTCCGAGCTGACACCACCACCTAGTGTGTCACTCAGGAAGGCACGCTTGTGGGGGTGGGGGCAGGACCTCAGCCCAGCCCTGTTTCCTTCTTGGTCTCACTTGTTAAGGTCTTGCAGCCCATTCACCACACAGCGGCTCACAGCTGTAAACCCAGTACCTGGGAGACTGCGGCAGCCTGGGCTACAGAGAGGATTTATGGTCAGACTGGGGGACATCAAGAGATGAAAGACAGGGGAAATCAAGAGAGGGGTTTGCTGGTTGTGAGAAAAGGGAAGAGAAGACATGGAGGAAATAGGGAAGAACAAAGAAAACAGAAGAAGAAAATGGGAGTTGCTGAAACCCCAGAAGCAGCTGCATCCCCTAAGACTTAGTAGGGCGGACAGACCCTCAGCCTCACTCTAGAACTGCTGAACCCAAATGTACCTTTTCTCTAAGTGGCAGGCGATTCCCTCAGTGCAGGGAAATGTGCGAGGAGCTGTCCTAACAGGAGGGGGAAGGGAGGCAGCTAGGACAGGACACTTCAGTCTATAAAGAAACTATGCATACGGCAGTGGTGGCATAATCCCAACACTTGGGAGGCAGAGGCAGAGGCAGAGGCAGAGGCAGAGGCAGAGGCAGAGGCAGAGGCAGAGGCA
>LR754889.1:0-15595 GCA_902729485.2 Mus minutoides | reverse complement strand
TTTCATTGATTTAATGTGAAATAGTACCATGATAGGGATGGTAAAGCAGTAGACAGTCTGGGGAATCATAATTCTTGAACAATAGCAGGCAGATTAATTGGACACCTAATGGTAAAAGGTGAGAATATCATGTGTTTCCATCTCAGAGTGGAATCAGAAACACTGGGATCCAAACCCAAGATGTAGCATTGAGAGTAGGATGTAAGTGACTTGATATCTAATGATTAACTAGCTTATGTTCATTGATTCAATGATCATTATCACGAAGAAAAGCATGACCCCTATGTCTACTTTCCACAGATGACTGATGCTCGGTGTGACACCTTTTTTTTTTGGGGGGGGGGGGTATAAGATGTTAACAGCAGCCATTTCATCTTCATAAGCTATTGATCAGTCATCTAATTTTGACCTCATCATTTATCTCTCAGAGCCAAGGATTTCCATCATTACCAGTATTCACAGAATGTGCTCATATAGCATTAAAACCAGACCTACAGAATGTGAAGTTATCATTCATATATATATATATATATATATATATATATATATATATATATATATATATATATATATATATATATATATATATATATATATATATATATATAACAGGTATATATACATATATATATGTAGCAGGTATATATATACATATTACACACACACACACACACACACACACACACACACACACACATATATACAGAAGACATCTCTTTTTGTGAATTAAGAAATATCACACCAACTACAAATATTTGTGTCAACAATATTGACACCTTGCATGCAAGTAATCAAACAATCATCAGTATAGTAATCACAACCGAAGTCTGTTTCATTGATTTAATGTGAAATAGTACCATGATAGGGATGGTAAAGCAGTAGACAGTCTGGGGAATCATAATTCTTTATATATATATATATATATAAAGAAATACTCTTTAAATTTTTAATGACATGGCTTCTCTGGTGAGTTTTGATCTTAATAAAAACATGTGGATTTTCTTACATGCTATTAAATCAATATATTTATGAAAACATACTTTTAACTCATGGGAAATTTCAAGTTCAAGTAATGTATCTTTCTAATTATGCAGCAAAGGTCAACAGATAACTCCAGGTCATCTTTGAAATGGAAGAAGAAACAATTTGTTTATTCTCTGATCTCTCATTCATCTTTCTTATGTACTTTATTACTGTGAGGAAAAGAGTTAAGTGAGACAGGGGTTTTGCTAAGACACTCTCATCTCTTAATGCTGAGAGTGATCTTGACTTCTTGATAATACCTTGATTATATTAATGCATCTTTTCCTGACAGCAAGTGATAGAAAGGGAGAAAAAGAAAGCAGTTTTCAAATTACACACCTGTGTTGACTCCATGTGACTCTAACTATCCTGAAATAAGATCAATTACAATAAAATGTTGCATGCACCCATGATGTGCAAATTGTCCACAAAATCAGAAAAAAAAAAGTTTTAATCATTGTAAAAATATTATTCATACTTGTTTTGGTTTGGGCTTTTGTGGTTTTACATCCAAGAGATTGGAAATCAATAATATTGCATATGTTATTATGATTTTATTTGCAGATAATGGAAAACACAACTCAAACAAGCTTGTCTAATCAACATAATTACAGTCTTTTTTGTGACTGAGAAGTTTTTCAGGTAGTTAACTACAACTCAAAATGTATTTCTTAATTCTTCTTCCTTGGTGTTTATTTCATTCATGGTCCACACTGTAGCCCAGTGGCTCACAAGAAATCTTACATTCACAATTCTATTCAATATAGAAAAACACTTCTACAACTGCGTCCAAATAGATGACCTGAGACACAGATTCTGACTGGACTAGTTAAATCACTAGTTAATTTCTGCAAACTGCAGTACCCTATAGATTGGTTAAACACTATTTTTATATCTCTCAGTATGTCAGTTTTCTACAACACATGATATACATTAGATACATGATGGAGTATTCATCAAAACAGGATGATGTGCAAAGAAGAATGGAGAAATTTAGGCATCAAGGATATTTACATTCTGAGCTTAAATGTCAAATGTATACATCAAACATATGCCAGAAATAAACTCTCACATTCATGGTTAACTGTCAAAGGTACCAAGAACATAAAAAACATTGGATATCTGTATCAGAAGATTGAAGTTAATCATTTACTTCCCTTTGTAGACAAAAGTCATTCCAAAGTGCATTAAAAATTTAAAGGTATATCCCCAACCTGACAAACTAGTAAAGGAAGATATAAAGGAAACCTATATGACATATTGTACCAAAAACATAGAAGAAAAAAAATAGATGAATGGGATTATTAGAATTAATAGAAAAGCTACACAACACAGAGGACAATAATAAGATGAAATCTTTGAAAATAATGACTCTAAAAGAAGGATAGCATTCAATATACATATATATATATATACACACACACACACACACACACACATACACATGTGTATATATATACACATGTGTGTGTGCCACTAATTCAATAGGAAAAAGAATGAAAGAAAGAACAAAAGAAAAAGGAACTAATCTTACTTTAATATTGAGGACTTTGACAGACATTTCTCAAAAGAAGACATACAAATAGCCAATACACACATGAAAAGATGTTCATTACGACTAATTATGAGGGAACTGCAAATTAAATCCGCAATGTGATATCACTTCATGCCCATTAGAATAGCTATTATCCAAATAAAGAAAAGTAAAAAAGCACTGGTAAGGATTTAGAGAAAAGGAAGCTTTGAACACTGCTGGTGGGAATGCAAATTCGTGTGATCATTATGGAAAATAATATAGAAATTTCTCAAAAAGTAAAAATAGAATTATGGTATGTTTTAGGAATGCTGCTTATGGGCATGTATCCAAAAATTAAATAAATTATTTAGGCCAACTGACCTGATGCACTCCTGTGTTCATTGAAACATTATTTGTAATCACCATATGGAATCAGCCTACATGTTCATCCATTGATAGATGTATAAAGAATATGACCATAAACACACACACACACACACACACACACACACACACACACACACACACACACACCCATATGCACATGCACGTTTGTCACTTGGAAAACTATTCACAGTAAGAAGTAAGTCAGTCTGTGGTGTATAATCCAAGAGAAAATTATGTAAGGAGAAATAATGGAAGATTAATCATTAAGGCAAATTCTTCATTTACTCATATGAATAATCTATAAAATTTAAGTTCACAGAACTGAAAACAGAATGAGTAACCAAGGCAGATATTTGGTAGCTAATAATTAAAATACAATTTTTAATAAATGTGAGGAATACATTCAAACATCTACTTCATAGCATGGCTAATATAGTTAATACTGCATTTTGAAAATCTCTTGTAGATTTTAATTATTCTCACCATCAAAAATTAGAAGTTTATGAAGCAGTGCTTATGTTAATTACAATACTGAGCTATAGATATTTCAATGTATTGCATTGAACATAAATATATACAATTCTTAATTATCAATATAGTTTAACTTTTATTTACAGCAATATATTTGATAAATATGTGTAGGACATACTAAGAAAGTTATTTCTTTGGGACTCTTCAGTATAAGAACACTTCCTAGATATAGTCAGCTAATATCTATGATAGATATCACCAAATAAAATTCCATAGCACTTTCTGTCTTCATTAGGAAGTCCTGTGGTACATTTACTATCCCAAAAGTTACATCAAGCAGCTAAGACTATCATCCTCTTTTATCTCCTAAGGAGTCTGGATCCAATGTCTAATACTCCTTAACATAATCTGTCAACACTCTTCTCTTCAGCAGTAAAAAATTAAATAATAGTATCCCAGAAGAACTCTGACTCCTCATTAACAAGAAACAAATGGTTGGTCCAACTGAGAGAACTGAGGACATTATCCAGCTTGAAGAGCAGGACCAGAGCTACAAAGTAAATATCACAGGTAAATTTATATGTTCTTCTACATTGCACTGCTCTGCTGTTTGCTGTCTGATCCACCTGTTATTTCATTTTGAATTGGCTTTATTGAGAGATTTACACTTCATCTTTGTTCTTAAAGAGACCCTCTAGTAGTGACTAGAGGTCCTCTTCAGGGCATTTAAATGTCCTTGGCATGTTTTCATTTGTTTCCATTTTCAGGGAGGAATTTATCCATTCTAGGTAGCACATAAAACTTACAGGCCTTTGAAGTGTTTTCTTTGTTTTGTTTCCAGTGATATCTATAAATTGGACAAAGTGATATAAGTCTCTTCTTTATCCCTTTTTTCAAGATGGACTTCCATTTTCCATGTATTAGCCACTCTGAGCTGAAATTATTTTTAAAATGTCTACCTCATAGTATATAGACTTTAACAAGCAAAACAATCAAACTGTTCTGCACATTAAATATGCTTTGCATCAACACTAACTTTTTCTCTAGCCAAGGTTAATATTATAATGACATAAAATGCAGAAGCTCCACAATGAAATAAATGTATATAACCAAAAGCCTTAGAAAAGTGTTGGAGGAAGGAGAGTTTAAAGGAAAGTTTTATACAATCTATTGAATGCTTTAATGAATTTTTAGGCATTTTAATTTAACAGAAACCTGGAATCTATGTTAAATAGCTTTAAAAAAGATGTACTAGATGGCTTTAGATTAATATTTTATATTATGTAATTTAATTTACCTTCAGAATTACTCCTTTAATTATTACCAGTTTGTACCTAATAAAAGTGCAAAATATAATGTGAGTTATAGTTACCTGTTTGAACAGTGAAGCACTCCATTGCTTAATCACAATATAAAACTGCTCTCTGGGAATATTGATGGTTAAGTTTGGTTGATTTCAGAAGAGTTGTTGATATTAAAGAACATTAAATTTCTGAGGGGTTGAATAGTTAAGTTAAAGAACAAGGCTGTAATGAATAAGAATAGTCCATACTATACTTTCATAATTAATATTAATCTTATTGAGGTCCTTCATATTAAACTGCCCTTAATCCGATTAACTCACAATGGAAGTCCATACATTTGATCTAGATGGTATTTGGCTTTTCTTGACTGATGCCGTGGTGTGGTCCATTGTTCCTTCAGGGGACTGACACACTCTTGGTAGCATTATGGCCAGTGGCCCTAATTCAAAATTTACTGAACTCAATGGACCTACAGTTTTAATCTCTAGTAGAGACATTCGAAGAACTGCAAAGCTCGATGGCAGTGCTTTGAGTTTGTAACTCTGAAGGCAGAGTGCTCAGCAGAGTGCTCAGCAGAGTGCTCAGCAGAGTGCTCAGCAGAGTGCTCAGCAGAGTGCTCAGCAGAGTGCTCAGTGGTCTACAGTGTGCTTAGTATACCTTTCAGTGTACGCAGTGTTTTTTTGCCTTTGTACTCAGGAGATTCTGCTGCTCTTCTTTGGAGGACCATTGCCATGAGCTCAGCAAAGGAGACATCTTTCATGCTGGAAATAGTCCAGATCTCCACAGCATATGAAATCAACATCTTCCTATCTTAAACAGAGAAATCTAGTGGACCAGTTCAGCCTCACCTTTCCTAGTGGGGTTCACTGAAAAGTTTGAATTTCAATCTATATCTGTCCCTTCTATATAGCTATTGATCCTGTGGGTGCTTTAAGAAACTATTGATTCCCTAAATGTATCTACCTAACATATTAATAATTCCCAAAATCTCTCAAGTGCTATTCAAACTTGTGTCTACTCATTTACATTATCCCCAGACTAGGTGAATAAAATATCTTTCTTTTGCCTGTTGAATGCTACAAGAAGAAAAGAT
This sequence comes from Mus minutoides, assembly GCA_902729485.2. Lineage (NCBI taxonomy): Eukaryota > Metazoa > Chordata > Mammalia > Rodentia > Muridae > Mus > Mus minutoides. The sequence continues at coordinate 9,801 of LR754889.1, read as the reverse complement.
GGAAAGAATTATAATATCCTGCTCCTAACAATCCCTTCATACTTTTCAAAAATACAAGAAGCTTATCTAAGTGGTTTGTCTCTTGGTCTCTGCATTAAAATATTCTGTATTTTTCTCCTAGCCCTGCTTCATATCCTGGCATATTCAGGGAAGATGGCCAGTTTATTGGTTGGTTGTATACACCAGATGACAAAGCCATCTTCCACATTGTGCTTTTCTTCATTATTTAAATCTCATTGATACCAACTCCTGTTGATTCTATCTACAAAATATCTCTTCATCTTCCCACATGAAAACCATTCATAAGAACATTCATAACTACTAGAAAGTCAAAGAAATTTTCCATTTCTTACTCAACTTCCTGACTAGGCCCAATTTATAAAACTTCAAAATCCTTTCATTAAACAGCCTGTTGGTACAGGTGGCTACCACAAAGAATTATAAATGCTGTTAGGCAGTTCCATGGGTATTGTTCTCTTCATTCTCCAAAGCCAGAGAAAGTGGAAAAAAATAAATCCAAATACTTAAATATGGTAGCTGAGTAAGTGCATGTCCTATATCTCTAACACAGAAATGTTAATATCATAGTAAGATTGTGTGCCTTGTGTTAAAAAAATACAACACATTCCTCAGAAATTTCTTAATGCAGCAAGACATCATTCATATAATCTACAGAATATGAGACCTGTAAAACCAAGGTCTAAATATGGACAAAGAGATCTATACTTCCAAGGTGTTGCTAAGAAAGAAGCAAACAAAGAGTGTATGCTCCCAAATTAACCAGAGATATTAGAAGGAGAATAATAGAGACTAGTCCTAAATCTTTTCTTGAGTGCTACATATGTATAACAATAGGTTGAAAGAAAGCTTTTATTGAGCTGAAATGGCCTTTATATTTAATTATGAAGTTATTTTACTTAATATATGACACTATTCTGCCATTCATTTTCCACTCACTCTCCATTAAAATATTATGACCTGTCATTTTAACTTAAGAGGATTAGAAGGTGATTTCTAAAAATATAGCATAGGTTATCGTAAGAAGCTTGGGTCAAAAACAATGTGATTACGTGCTAATATTTTTGGAACTAAGTATTTAACTCCTCATTTCTCTTTAGTCCAAAGATGATAGTAGATTGATCTGTGCCACTTGTCAATGTCACAAAGTCACAAAAGGAGTCTTCCATTTAAATTTATTAAACCAGTATTTCTTGTATTTTTGTATATTAAAAATGAGCTTACAGTTTTTCAAAATATGTAAAAGGAAAATATTAAGAAGGGATGAACATATTCTAAACTATGGTCATTTCTGAATGTGCAAATAATAATGAAATAAACTCCACTTAACCATTGTTGTGATAATTCCCCAACCATTGTGCTATTGTTTTCTGTTATCAAAAATGGAAACATTTGCTGCATGCATAATATATTTACTCCTTTGCTAAACATATGTTACGGACTCAAACATGAACAAGATAGAATTCTTGCGATCTTATTACAAGTGGCTTCATAATCTAAGAGAAAACATTAGCCTATAAAATATTTATTATGTAATCTGTGATGTGTTCTTCATCCTATGGAAGAGTAAATCGTATTTGCTACAGTCCTGAAGGAGCCTGCGCAGAAGAAATTGTGAAGGGTTCATCATGATGAAGTAACTGCAAGACAATTCTCTTTCTTAGATTTATCCAGTTCTCCCCCCTTTTCTCCGTGTAGATTTCAAAATGACTGTAGAACATGTGTGAGAAATTGAATGGGAGCAAATAGTATAACTCAAGTTCCCTCTAAAGTCCTATGTCCTCAGAAAGTATATGTCTTCTAATGGTTTATCCAAAAGATTCATACACTCCCTAGATGTAAAACTCAGCTTGATTTCCAGGCATACCAAGGGGGAAAAGGCAACAAATTGTTAGTCATAGGCTATTCCACATCACTTATTACTTGCTGTAGTCATTGTAACGTAATGATTTCACGGAATAAAAATAATGAGTAGAATGTGAGTCAATCCCTGTGCTTCTTTTATATCCCTTATATAGACAATTGTCCTGAAATTCCGGGCAATTTAAGCAGAATGATATGATACCACAGTTTTATGCATAATATTCAATATATGAAAAAGTTGTTCATTAAAATAGTCCCCATGTTTATTATTTTGTTAGTAGATAAAGTTAAAATGATGAGAGTAATCTTGGAATATCTTTGAGACTATGATTATTTCCATCTGGAAGGGATATTAAAAGAACAATAGCTGATTAGCCATTTATTTCCAAATATTCACTTACACCAAGAGTCTGATTAGATTTTACTATAATTATCCAGATGTTGAATATATGTAACATGAGCTTTAAAAATAAAATTAGTTACTGACACTGAATGAGTCAGAGGTTAGGACAGCAGTGGCAAAAGAAATGCCTTTGTAGAATTGTGTGTTTAATGACACTGACTCTCATTATTGGTCACAAAGCTCACCATCCTGGGCTAGCATATAGTAACTATATACTGGCTCTCTGCCACTGGCCCTTCTAAGTTCCTTTTCTTATTAACTGCTCAGAAATTCTCTCACACAAAAGACTTTGATCATACTCAGAGTGAGCTCTCCCAAGAGAACTGTCATTTTAAGCCGTTAATTAAACAGAACATCCTTTTACTTTAGGAGTTTGCAAATGCATTCAATAGAAAATGGAGGGAAGCTTTCAAAAGTCATTTCCCCAATATACTTCCATCAATGTAGACCTGTGATGATCTGCTCCATTTATTCTCCTAAACATATTTGAGACCTTACTTTGAAAAATTACATTAAGTAAAAGCAATTCTAATCTTAATTCTTACCATTGTAAGCACCATAACTGCCATTTTCTTACTTGGAAATTTGTATATAATTATCTAAGGAAAAAAGGAAAGAAGTTAGGAAGTTAGGAAGGAAGGAAGGAAAGAAGGAAGGAAGGAAGGAAGGAAGGAAGGAAGGAAGGAAGGAAGGAAGGAAGGAAGGAAGATGTATATGAACATATACATATTCATATGTGTATGTTACATATGAATGAGTCAAGGCCATTTTATTGATATATGTATAAAATCATTATATGAACAGCCAACCAACCATGTGCTATGATTTGAATAGGAAGTATCTCTATACATATATAGAGGATGTTTTTTAGCTCTTGGGCTTTTGAGAAATGTTGGGATTTCTATAGGTTCTGATGTACTCAATGGATTAAGCTCTTGAAAGATTAATTATAGGATGACATTATTAGGAGGTGACAAAAGGTAGAAGGTAGAGTATGGTCCAAAGAAGTGTACCAGTGTGGGCATGCCTCTGGGAAGCTGTATTTTTTTTCTTCCCCCTTGTCTTCTCTTTGTCCTTCCAGTTGACATGAGGAAACTGCTTTCTTCAGGAACATGTTGCTCCTGGTGACCCTATGCCTGCCTCATCATGGATTCACAGCTCACTGAGGTAGACTGAAACTAGGAGTGAAAATGAACAATACCTTTTTCTCTTTTGTTGGAGAAATTTGCCAGGTGTAATGACATGGAAATGAACATCTGGTTAACATAGTTCATAAAAGGTAAGGGGAGAGTTGTTAAAATAGATCCTTTGCATTTTTGGATCTACTGAAAAATTCTATGGCTCCTCACAAGTCATTTTGATAGAATATCTGAGGCAGTAAGTACTCCATCGGTCAGAGAGAGGATGGAAAATCCATCTCTCCCTAAGATTACTTGCCTAGTGGTTTAGTCGTATTAGCTGTTGTTGAGAATGTTAATTTCATGTGAGGCATTCAGCAAGTACCATTTGGTGCTAAGAATGGGCAACACTCTCCTACTGCGCCAACAAGCTCCTGACTGACAGCTAAGAAACTACCTCTTTTCACTTGTCGCCCTGTCAATTAGACAGCATCTTCTTTGACAACCAGTCCAACTCTTTCCCATCATGGCAGCCTGACTGTTCTGAATAGTCCATACAATTTCCCAGGAAACTCCATGTCAATTGCAAGAAACCCTATGACTATGACTGTCACTAAAGCCACAACCTCTGCTCTATTAAACTACATTCAAGGCATGACCCTTATGACAACTTGCACCATCTCTTTGAGACTTTATCTTGTACACGACAAGCCTTAGTTGACCATCCTGCATCAATTCTCAATCAGGACCAACTCTTTTGAGGCTCAAAAAAAAAAAAAAAAGTTTACTTAAAGTCTATATGTACTAGTCGTTGATGTAATGAGGGGAACTCAAAAACTAGCATGGGGGAGGCGGAACAGGAAGTGCACCAGAATGGTACCCGCTCTACCTGGATAAGCAAGCTGTTTTTTCTCTTGATAGTCCAAGACACTTTATTTCCCCATTTGCTGAACATACCTGCCCACCCTATGTCTCCAGAATGATCTTTTAATGCCTATGGGTGGCCTTTGCCAAGGTCAGAGAGGATTCAGCTGGCAATACTAATAGCAAACAAAGCCCTCATTTTGCCCCTGTAGGCACTGGGTGTGAATAACCTGAGGCTGGCTGCAGAGTTCCTCTGGAAGTCATGCAAGACTCTAGTTCACAAAGCTGCTCATGTACTTGGTTCAAAAAGCTGAAGAGTTCCAGAAAGCAGCTGAGAGAAAGGGTATGGAGACTGGGAAGGAATGAAGAATTGCTGAGCAGTGTGCTAGAGTCAGTGAAGTAAGGGTCAGCATTGCATATCCTACTCACTGGAAGAGTTACCGAGTTCTACCAAAGGTAAAATTGAAGGGTATTAACATTCAAAGCCTGGAACTATGATGCTAGCTGTTGGGTCCTGGATCTTTGGTGTTCACAACCTAGAGCAATAAAATGCTATCGGGAGCAGCTAGGGCTAAAAGTCTCTATCTTCAAAAACCTGGCATAATCCACCCTTAGTTCTCAATGCCTAGATTCCAAATGGCTGTTTCTGTGCACTTGGAACTGCGAGTCTCTGATTCAAAACTATTAACCTTTAGGGCAGTATTCACACCAAGAGCTACACAACTTGTTTCTGCCAAGCTGACTGGGACTACAATGGAGTGAGGAAAGCACAGGCACGTAGACACAGAAAGAAAAGCTGAGATGACCGGGTAGGCTGTGCTTTCTCTGATGGAGCATTACCCACTACAGTGCAACAACCCAGAAGCTCAGCCAGCTTATCATGCAGCAGAGGGAGAAGGCTTAGCTAGTATAAGGTCTTTGTAGGGAGCTGCAGTCTTAGGTTCTACAGATCTAGGAGAAGGAAGCTGCTATTTCTAGTTTTTACATACACTGTCAATACCTGCACAAGGAACAAATTTGTCAGTTCCCACGGGTTCGAGTAATTGTTAACAACACACGTTCATTCACCATTATAGAAAAGTCAGTCTATAAATGTCAGAGCCCAAGGAAGTTTCTCCTTGTATTTTTAAGGAGGAAAAGGGCCCACATTCAGCTCTTTGTCCCAATAAAAGGGAAGGGGAGCGTTGTTGAAATAGATCCTTTGCATTTTGGGATCTACTGCAAAATTCCATGTATCCTCACAATGCTTACAGCAGGTAATTCTCATAGAATGTCTGAGGCGGTAAGTGCTCCATTTAGATTGTATGAAACAACTCATAGCTCATGTTTATTATTTCTTAAAATAGATATGTTTGCAAGGTTTCCATGGAGATTAATAAAAACCTTAATATTGTTAATATTACAACGGTGGAAATTACATTGGTCAATATATTACTACATTTTTCTCTGAAGAGAAAATATAATAACCAAGACACATAAATGAGTCCTTAATGCAAAAGAAGAACTAAGAAATGAGTTATCATAATGTTGGGACCTGATTTTTAAAAGCTGTTAAGAAAGAGCTGGGAGAGGCCTTTTGTTCAAACCATGTCTAAAATCCTGAATGCAAGAAACTAAAACAGTATTTCTAAATACTTCCTTCCAAAATCTACCTGGAAATAATTATTAGGCCATTTGTCAGTGGGAAAAAAATAAAACTTCACAGTAACAAAACAAATGTTTCTCAAGAATTCTCACCTACACTTTCATAGAACACATCTAAATAAGTCAGTAGCGTGGGTGGGTTGCTAGGAAATACTGTAGTTTAAAGTGCATATGTGATAGCTCAGGAAACTTGGATCCATCTAGAAAGTAAATTATAAAATTTAAATGGACAAACCTAGCCATAAGTTTACATTTTAAGATACTGCAAATGTTAGAGTTGTATAAAATAACACACTAATAAGCTTATAATAACTACATGACCTGTATTTAAGCTTGTCCTAATAAAGCAAGGAAGATCTTTTTATTCAACGAGAATATTCCTTGTCATCCCTTGATCTGGTTGCATTTTAAAGATCCAAAAAAGCAGAATATTTCCAATACAGGGCTTGAGCACCACAACCATTTCAGGGATGTTAAGTTATAAATTAACTAAACACAATTATTTTTGATCACTTTGCTAAGTGTTTCAATTACTAGTCTTCCTTAGGAATTTACTTTCTCCAAAATGTAAATATAAAAGGAGGTTCTCTTTAAGTGTATGCCTGGGAAAATAGAAATAGCTTCCTAGCTATTTTGAACACACTCTAAACATGTGATGAGGAATTCAAAGGTCCAGTTTGGATACGAATAATTAGAATTTTGGGGTGCTGGGAATGACAGTTTGGTCAATGAAGGGCTTGACTTCCAAGTACAAAGAACTGAGTTCCATCCCCAGAGTCCACAATAAGATAAATGCCAGAAGTGGTGGCATTTACCTGTAATGCCAGCTCCAGGGAGGTCAAGTTAGATGGGTCCCTGGGACTCACCGGCCAGCCAGTGGGGCCTGCTTGATGACTTCCAGGTCAATCCAAGAATTTGTCTTAAAGAAACAAGGTGACAGCTACAGAGGGAGAGACAAGACTGTCAGTTTTGGTCCACAGGCACATCTACACACATATATGCACAATAGACACATATACGTGTACTTGCAAGATGAACACACAAATAGAGTTTGAATAAACAGAATACATACTTTTCAACTATGAATGAATAAAGGAACAGATGATTCTCTATCATTCGATGATTTAAATGTAACTTTTTTTTCCTTTCATCCAAATTCCATTCTATGGCCATGAAAATGGTTGAAGGGTCCCTTTTATAGAAGGTATCACTGAGAACTCATGATTCCAGCCTCAATCACCTCTTTAAGTCTTTGAGTCTATAATAGGTTTCAATAAAACGATGACTGAGGTGAATAAATCTATATAGAAAGCTGATCGGGGAGCTTTTTCTAACTTACCTGGTAGAAAGCAACAAGAGTGACAGATTTGCACTTTTTTACACATTTGCATGAGCTGGGCATGTCAAGCTCGAAGTATTTTCACAAATATTGAGTTTTACTTTAAGGCATTGACAGTTATTTTGTTTCCTCTTTAATTCAAAATACTTCACCAAAGTATTTATTTTTCTAAATTAAGATATAATATGTAAAAGAAATAAGATTTAAAATTTAGATTGATTTTATAGTGCTTGTATGGCTTTAACATCATGTCAAGAGCACACAATTATGTTTGTTGAAGACTTGGAAATAATAAACTCCAGGAAACCATTCAGGGTTTGTTTAAAAAAATCAAAACACAAACAAACAAACAAACAAACAAACTAAACCCAACGGTGCCGTAATACTTTGTAGCTGCTCTTTCATTGCTCATTTTAAAAACTGCGATGAAGCCCTTTGGAAATCCAGACTTCTGGGTTTCTTGCACAGACTCTATGGAACTCAAGAATAATTTTAAACCTGTACTTTTGTAGTTCATCCACCTCATCTGTCATGTCTGTGTCAGTGAAATGAGAAAAGCCTTAGAAGGCAGGAAAAAAAATTAAAAACAAATTAATGTGGGAAGATGATATAAATCAAGTGGCAAAACCAGGAGTGAGTTATCAAAGGATCTTTCATCAGGAGGGAACGCATTTGCCTTTCTCACAAAGAGGAGCCCATTATGTGTTTTTTGTTTGCACTATTATCCTTCAAGTGGCGTATTAAAGAAATGGATTTGTTAGGATTTAGAATGTGTTTCAGTCTGATAGGAAAAGTAGTGGGCACCTCAAACTTAATTTGAAAAGACATAAACTTTGAAAGTCTATGCACACCCTGGGTAGTAATGAGTGCTAAGAAAAACAAATATTATTTTCAACTTAAGACATGAATGAATTTTCCACCCACAGGAAAAATACAACCATGCTATACTTATTCTATCTGCAGTCCTCAGAATTTATTCAGCAATTTGAAGGCTCTGCTTTGTTTTTGAAGAATACTTTGTTTATGGAGAGTGGAATGGGCAATTAAAAGGATTGCTTGTGTTTCCTATGTGTGCATTCACTGGGGCAAGCCACATGGACATACCAGTCAGTTCTAACAGATTCCTTTGCTAAGCAATTTGGGGAAAGATAAAAGGTAGGTAGACATTTAAGCATAAAAGAATACTTGCCTTATAACTCTCCAACCAAACATTGTATCTATTATTCAGTAAAGTATAAACACCCATGTTATAATCTTCCAGGAAAGAGAGGGATTGGGCATAAGGATGATGTGTGAGGCAGTGGTACAGTTGTTGCAGAAGGAATATCTAGCTATTTAATTCATTGTAAGCTACCTACAAGCAGTATAGTTGGAAAACACTATCGTTATAGCATGAATGTCCCAGGCTTGAGATCTGTCAGTGTCTCAAAACTTAGGCAAGCGAGGGCTGGAAACCATGGAGCTTGGGCAAGTAGAATAATGAGTTAGCAATGAATATCACAGGAAGTTTTACCCAGAAACCAACCTATTTTTTTTTTTTTTTTTGCAAGATTCTTAAGAACAGGCTTTGTAGTGGCCGAGATTGAGGATGAGTCAAAGATGGAGAGCTGGAGATAAGAGAACTTGGTTCATGGGTAATTTCCTCTGACTAATCAGTGGGGTTGGGGTGTATGGCTTATTACCGGAGAGGTAAGGAATGAAAAGTTGGAGTGGCTATGCCTCATGGGTAAATAAAAAGGGTCACATCAGAAATGGTGGCTCTTTACAAGACACTACTCCTGGCACACAACTTCCCCCTCAAGATTACAGAGCAAAGGTAAAATTCAACAGCATCAGTCATGACGCACCCACACCCCCATCCTTTTCTTCTGCTGTTGGCTATTTCTGTCTCTCCTTCAAAGATGCTAGAAGAGTCAGACCTACTATAAAAAGTGGAAAACAGACACAATAGGAAAGGAGAATGACATTGGAAAGGCTTCAAGAAGTCCTACTCGGGAGAACAGAATATGAGCTGAGACTGAACATTTCAAATTATATCGTTTCAGAAGACAAATGTATTCCATTCAAGCAAGAGAAACTGAGTTTGAATCCCTAACAGCCACATCAAAATGCAGGTGCAAATCAAAAACAAAAACAAAAACAGGTTTATGACTGTTACTTCAGGCCCGAACTAGGGGACAGGCCAAGCTCAAGAACTTGCTGACCAGATTACCTGAGAGAAAAAGTTACCTGAGAGAAAAAGTTACCTGAGAGAAAAAGTTACCTGAGAGAAAAAGTTACCGGAAAGAAAAAGTTACCTGAGAGAAAAAGTTACCTGAGAGAAAAAGTTACCAGTTTAGTGGGAGAGACAGTCTTGCAAAAATAAGGTGTCAAGTGATAGAGGAAGCCAGATAGCAGACACAGTGATTCCTAACCTCTTATGCTGCCTGGGGGAAGACAACAGCATACACACATGGGCTTCTCTCTCTCTCTTTCTGTCTCTGTCTCTGTCTCTGTCTGTCTGTCTGTCTCTCTCTCTCTCTCTCTCTCTCTCTCTCTCTCTCTCTCCCTCT
>LR752168.1:30850-103272 GCA_902729485.2 Mus minutoides | reverse complement strand
AGATCAAGGGAAAGTATCCTCTGTGTTTTACACTACTGTTGTACCCATGCTGAATCCCTTGATCTATAGCCTGAGGAATAGAGATGTCAAACTTGCTCTAAATAAGTTACTTCGAAAGAAGACATTTCGTATGTAAAATAATATTTTGCCTTAGTAGAAAATTCTTATATTTAAAATTTTGACAAGGAAAATACCTTGAAACAACAATACATGTTAAATCTTGAAATTCTTATTAACACATTGTACTGGCTAGTTTTGTGTCAACTTGACACAGCTGGGTTATCACAGAGAAAGGAGCTTCAGTTGGGGAAGTGCCTCCATGAGATCCAGCTGTGGGGTATTTTCTCAATTAGTGATCAAGGGGGAAAGGCCCCTTGTGGTTAGGACCATCTCTGGGCTGGCAGTCTTGGGTTCTATAAGAGAGCAGGCTGAGCAAGCCAGGGGAAGCAAGCCAATAAAGAACATTCCTCCATGGCCCCTGCATCAGCTCCTGTTTCCTGACCTGCTTGAGTTCCAGTCCTGACTTCCTTGGTGATGACAGCAGTATGGAAGTATAAGCTGAATAAACCCTTTCCTCCCCAACTTGCTTTTTGGTCATGATGTTTGTGCAGGAATAGAAACCCTGACTAAAACACACATGGTTATTTACTACCAAAAATTGTCAAGAAGAATTGGATCACAGTCATCTATATGATGGAACACAGGGCCCACAATGGAGAAGCTAGAGATAGAACCCCAGGAGCTGAAAGGGTCTGCAGCCCTACAAGAGGAACAACAATATGAACTAACCAGAACCCCCAGAACTCGTGTCTCTAGCTCCACATGTAGCAGAAGATGGCCTAGTTGGCCATCATTAGGAGAAGAGGCCCCTTGGTATTGCAATCTTTATATGCCCCAATACAGGGGAACGCCAGGGCCAAGAAGTGGGAGTGGGTGGGCAGGGGAACAGGGCGGTGGGAGGAGGGAGGAAACTTTCGGGATAGCATTTGAAATGTAAATTAAGAAAATATATAATAAAAAAATATAGAAAAAAAAGAAAATAAGCCAGAAACTATACATTACATAGACTATATAATATCCCACATATACAAATTAAACAAAGCTATGGAGACAGAAAAAAATTTAGATAAATGAAGGAAGCAGTTCTGGGTTGTCCCAGGGTCTATCAACCTTAAGTCAACTACCACATCTCTAAATATTTTTCAAAACACTCCCAAAGTCTTCTTATAGTTCATTATGCTTTATGTGTGCATAATATGGCTCTTCTCTGGAGATATTTTACTTTCTTGTTTAAGGAAATAAATACATGTGGTAGAAAGTTATCTATTATCTAGTTTTTGTGTATCCTACTCTCTCAATTTAGTGTATTATCAACCATATGTGAAAAAGTTATCTCTAAATTAAGTAGACTCAGCAAAGTGGTGCACGCCTTTAATCCCAGCACTCTGGAGGCAGAGGCAGGTGGATTTCTGAGTTCAAGGCCATCCTGGTCTACAAAGTGAGTTCCAGGACAGCCAGGGCTACACAGAGAAACCCTGTCTCGAAAAACAAAAAACAAAACAAAACAAAACAAAGAATAAATCCAAATAATCCCTTGTATATATTCCTCAACATGTAGCTGTATTATGGAGTATAAAAAATAGAAATATTATTGCTCCACCTTCAGGGAAATAACTCTGAAATAACTGAACAAGACTGTACACACCTGCGCATGCTCAAACACTATTGCCATTGTTATTGAGCCAGCATGGGGAATTTGCCATCATCTTTGTTCCTGAATGTTTCCTGTTTCCTGAAAGTTCTGTACTACTTTTCTCTATTTAAAATAACAACTGCACTTTCCAAGACCAAATTATGGATCTCCATTTCAGAAGTGATAGACTAGCTCACTATTGTGCTGTTTTTATATAGAAAATGTAAAACTGGAAAGTAGTTGTCTCTCTAATTACATGTAGAATTCATACGCCTAAACTAACTATCCTTTCTGCGTTCCTGACATGCATGGGAGACACAATAAACTTAATTTTATAACCTTCATCCAATTAAGCTCCAGACTAGAAACTTTAGTTCTTTGTTAAATAGTATCATTCACATCAGCTACCCATAGTATCTCTTAGTAAGAATATACCATTCAGGTCTTCAGAAGACTTCAACAGCAGCAGTGTGGCTTTTCTCCTAGAATAATGTTCTTTACATTGCTTTAGAAACTTCATGATTCCTGAAAGCTTCAAAGCCTTTAAACAAGATGCATTAAGGAAACAAGTGTGCATATTTCCAAATAACACATGGGACCCTTGTTCACTCTATTAATCTGTGTCCAGAAGCACAGCCTTTATTCTTGTTCCTAGTTAATTTTCTCTGTTTGTTTAAAACCTGATTACTTTGCATCTATTTGTGAGCTGCCTGCAGCCACCTGAAAGGCAGGCTGGGGTTGAAAGAGATTAGACAGTGAGAAAAGAAAGAGACCAAGACAAACTTCTTTGTTCAAGGCCCCAAGATTTACTAAGAGTCTGCGCTTATAAAGAGGGGAGGCCCATCTCCTGCCAATCCATTCTTGGTGCCTGGAGCCAGCCTGTAGGCAATCTGCAGGGTGTGTCTCCTGAATGCCTCAAGGGCCTCTCAGCAGGTAGCAGAGTCTCTGAGAAGAGCAGAGGTAGTTGACATAACAATTAGAGCCATCTAGGTCAGAAGGCTCCACCCTAGGTAATCTCATTCTTAGTGGCAGCAAGGTCAAGGTCTGGATCAGCCTGCTGCAAGGCTGAGGGAGGCTACAGCTATTATTTCAGTGGAATCCTGTAGTTGTCACAGAACATTGTTGGCTTTGTCATCAGCTTGCCTTCAAATACATGAAAAGCCTCTTTGCCATCTTTACCTCATCCAGTAACACCAAAACTAGAAAAACAAGAGGACTTTTTTTTGTTGTTGCTGAAAAGCCAAATAAAGGTCCTTGATTTGGTGTAAGCCTTGACTTCTCTTCATCTTATCTTTTCTATTGTCACAGAAAACTATATATACTTTCATTGCAATTTCTTTTTATGTTATATGATATATTGGTGACTTACAATTTAACAGTACAAAATAATATTTATACTCAACAATTTTGGTAATTGAACAGAACATACTTGAGAGAAAATTTTCTATATAGAAATTGTGAATCCCAAATCCATTTCTCCTAGCACCATATCACTTATGTGTCAGACCATCATGAACTTAGTCTCTAGAAATTATAAGAATATGTTCACCAGTAGACAGTAGCATACAACAGATATCTGTGAATCAAAGACCAGTGTAATATATACAGAGCAAGTTCCAGGACAAGTGGGGCTACACAGAGAAACTCTGTCTCAGAGACAGAGAGGGAGGGAGACAGAGAGAGGGAGAGAGAGAAGGAGGGGAGAGAGAGAGAGGGAGGGAGACAGAGAGAGGGAGAGAGAGAGAGAGAAGGAGGGGAGAGAGAGAGAGGGAGAGAGGTAAAAAGAGACTATACTAACAGTAGTTGAAAATGATACCACAGAAGACAGGAAATTACCTTTTCATATTTCAAGTCATTTGTTTTCTAGGTATGCTTAATACTACTCTTATTTTGAGTCTAAAACAAAAATGAACCATTAGTTATGTCTATCTCCTCTTTTGTAACATAGGAAGACTGCTATTAGGGGAAATATTTTTTTATAATTTTTTTATTAGATATTTTCTTTATTTACATTTCAAATGCTATCCTGAAAGTTCCCTATACCCACCCACCACCCTGCTTCCCTACCCACCCACTCCCACTTCTAGGCCCTGGCATTCCCCTGTACTGGGGCATATAAAGTTTGCAAGACCTAGGGGCCTCTCTTCTCAATGATGGCCGACTAGGCCATCTTCAGCTACATATACAGCTAGAGACATGAGCTCTGGGGGTACTGGTTAGTTCATGTTGTTGTTCCAATTATAGGGTGGCAGACCCTTTCAGTTCTCATAGCAGCCTTATTTATAATAGCCAGAAGCTGGAAAGAACCCAGATGTCCCTCAACAGAGGAATGGATACAGAAAATGTGGTACATTTACACAATGCAGTACTAGTCAGCTATCAAAAACAATGAATTTATGAAATCTTGGGCAAATGGTTGTATCTGGAGGATATTATCCTTAGTGATGTAACCCAATCACAAATTAAGTCACTTGATATGCACTCACTGATAAGTGGATATTATCCCAGAAACTTAGAATACCCAAGATACAATTTTCAAAACACAAGAAAATTAAGAAGAATGAAGACCAACATGTTGATACGTCATTCCTCTTTAGAATAAGGAACAAAACACCCATGGAAGAAGTTACAGAGACAAAGTTTGGAGCTAAGAAGAAAGGATGGACCATTCAGAGACTACTCCACCTGGGGATCCATCCTATAATCAGCCACCAAACCCAGATACTATTGCATATGCCAGCAAGATTTTGCTGAAAGGACCCTGATATAGCTGTTTCATGTGAGGCTATGCCAGTGTCTGGCAAATACAGAAGTGGATACTCACAGTCATCCATAGGATGGGACACAGGACCCCCAATGGGGGAAATATTAAAAAGGACTGGCAGGCTTCCCGCGCTACTGCTGTCAGTTCTCTGCACCAGGTGCAGTCCTGTTGCCTCTGCCAGTAGCCTCATCAGCGACCAATCATGATATTCCTATCGATGTTTCACTTGTCTCTGGAGCTACTAGTTCCTTCTCAGCCATAAACCCCTGTGATTGGCATTCCCACATTCCAGTAGCCTAGTTTAACAAAAATCTTGAAGCTTATAATTAACCAGTCATGTTTATGAATCAATAAATTTTCAATTCACAAGATGCTCACACAGTAATTTCTGTGCCAATTGATAATGATACAAGCTGCCAACCTAGATTAGACAAGTTATCCCTATATAATAGCATATCCACCTGTGGCTATTCACACTATTTATAAAAATGATGCTTATTTAAGTGTTGTGGAAAATATACTGGGCAATAAACAGATAATTGTCATATCTGAAAAAGTACGCTATTTTTTTCTCAAAATACAAAGAGATGGTTCTAATACTTACCATTCAGAATATAGAAATTAAACACAAACACAAAACAGTTCTGAAATATGTCACTTCTTCAAATGGTCTGAGGCATGCCAAGAGAAAGGAATAAGAGCAAGTCATACATTATGTGGCACTTTGTATAGGAAATGTCAGAAACAAGATGGAAAGGAACTTGATGCCTGCCTGGTGTACAAAAAGGGAGATATCACTTGACCACATGTGGTTATGAGGGTTTAGTGATAAAAAATAAATCTATACTAGAATATGGTGACATTGGTGTAACTCATGAGTATACAAATGTTTTAACTGTATGTTGAAAACTATGAATTTTCAAATATATCAGAAAGACTTTAGAAATGTGTTATAAACATTACAAATATGAGTCAGTGAGATGGTTTAGTTGGGAAAAATAACCACACCACCGGCATGATGAACTGAGTTCACTTCATGTAGCTTATTTAAAAGATGAAGGAAAGAGCCAACTCCACAAATTTGTCCCTTGACCTTCACATGCACACTCATACATCACATGGGTGCATATGCACATACAAATAAACACAAAATTAGCAGACACATAATGCTAATAATAAAAAAAATTACAAATGCATCAAAATAATATTGACATCATGCAAACCACACAAAACAGCCCATCATAACCTGCTGCTTTCCCACCGTTCTGGAAATCTTTCCAATCTAGGGCACATCCAGAAGATACAGCACTAATGCATGCCTTGTTTTGTGTTTACTTTACAAACACAGTGATATCTCCTTTTTCGTACACCAGGCAGGCATCAAGTTCCTTTCCATCTTGTTTCTGACATTTCCTATACAAGGTGCCACATAATGTATGACTTGCTCTTATTCCTTTCTCTTGGCATGCCTCAGGCCATTTGAAGATGTGACATATTTCAGAACTGAAGTCCTCTTTACTATAGTATAATGTTCTAGTTCCTAGACAAAGTATACTTTTCCTATCCATGTATCATTGAATGTACATTTAGATGGCTTTCAAGCGCTTTGAGTAGAAGCGCTTCTGCATTAACCAACCTTACATATGTACATTTTCTGTTGGGGAGGGAAGAGGCTGTTCACACCACTAGAATTGGTAGGCCATATGGTAAGTTGGTCATTTTTAGTTTTAAGCTCTACCAAACTGTCATTAACTTCAAATGATGATGAGCTTTATGCAAGAAAATAATGTCACTCCTTCCCTGAACCAAATGACTGCTCTTTTCCTTCCTAATATTTGTTACAATGTTAACTGTTGGCCTACTACCAGTGGCATATGACCACTATGTTTTCAACTGCAACTGCTTGGTAAATAATGCTATCAGTCTTAACAAGTCTGTTTCTGGATGATAAGTGAGATGCATGCTATGGGCTTCACTGAAGATACAATTCAAACACACTGCATCCCGAGAGTGCTTTTATGCAAGGGTAAAGTAATAAACAACTGCTTCTGTGATCTTCTTCCACTGATTCCACTTGCCTACTCCAGTACTTTTGTCAATAAGATGGTACTTCTGCACAACAATGATTCAATATGTTCCAACACAGGCCACTTTAGCCCCTTATATGTTCAACATGACCTGCATCCTATATATAAAATCCACCAAGGGCAGATTCAATGCATTTAGCAGCTATAATTCCCACTTCTTTGCAGTTGTTGTCTTTCTTTTTCTCTGGCTTCATATATATGTTCAACCTTAATTAATTTGCTCCAAGAAGAAAAATAAAGCATCATCTCTGTTTTATACAACAATTGTGTCCATGCTGAATTCTTGATTTAAGCGTGAGGAATAAGTATGTCAAATTTACTCTAAGGAAGGTGTTCAAGAAACAGAATTTGCATGTGTAAAGAATATTTTACATTAGCAAAGCTATATCATATCAAGAGTTCTGATTAGAACACAGTCCAGAGGCAGCAATGTATGTTTAATTAGGATAGTATTGCTAGTATGTGATTATTTTATTTGGAGGGAGATTATGTAAGGGATAATTAGCTTCATGAGTTCAGATATATGGTGGAAACAATTATAGGATGTCCCCATATTCACCCACCAAGAGTTAACCATACTATATCTAGATAGATTTAAACTTCTTTAAAGCCTTCTCTTGTATCTGGAGCATGAGTATTTTCAGGTGAGTTTTATTCATCTTACTTAAGAGAATACTTTTGGTTAGCATGATTTGATAGTTTCAATATTTTATGTATTTAGCCTTTTCAAGTTAAGTCTATTAGCAATTATCTCTGAATGTGATCTCTAAAAGAAATTACTTTAGTAAAAAATGAGTATATATAAAAATAATCTCAATTTTTTACTAAAACAATATTTAGGTATTGGGAACATGAGGAACAATATGACTTCTCTCCACAAGGAAGTGACGCTGTGTGGGACTCAAAATGCTCAGTGGGACCACACACATTTTCTACAGTCTCACACACTGTGTCCTTTTCTTCCATCCAGTTTTGGAATTTGTTCTGTGCCACTCTTCCCTGTTTCAGAAAATGAATGCATTATTGGAAAAAAATTTGAATCTCATATTTAGAAATTGCCTTGTTAACACAGTTCTTTTGAGACAGAGTTTCCCTGTGCAGCCCTGGCTGGCCTGTACCATAGTATGTAGAACATGATGGCTGGGAACTCACAATGATCATCTGCCTCTGCATCCAAAGTTATGGGATTAATGGTGTTCACCACCACATCTATTTTTTGGTTTTGCTTTGGATTGATTTGGTTGATTTTGGTTGGTTTCATTTGGTTTATGCTACTGGATTTTTCTGCATTATTTAAAAATTCATTTGTGTGGATATTCATTCATACTGAAATATTAAACTTGCAACAGTCTTCTCAGTGAATGGAAGCAACACCCATCCATTAAAACTGACTGGCCACTTTAAAAAATTATGAGGACTTTACAATGCCAGGAAGAAAAAAAAAAAATTCTGGGAATATCTTTGTTTCCAGCAGAGAGTCCCACCATCTCTTTGGTACCTTTTTTTTTCCCCCTTCCTTTTTTGCTCACCCTACACACCTTTTCCTCCTGTAGGCATGACTTTTCTCATCTCTTCCATGAAGAGTTTCTCAATGTCAATCATCATTAAATCTTTATTTATCAAGGATTCTTTTCTTTTAAAATTTCATGCATGTATATAATATGTCTCAATCATATGGGAAGCGACCTATTTCTGAAATATCTAAGGTGTTGATTGTGTTTCTGCTTATTCCTATAAGCTTCAAAGTCTTTGTAGCATAGTACTGAGGAGAAGAGTAGAGGCATCTCCGAGGAGCACCATGCTTTCCCTCTCTCCTGTGATGGGTTTGTGTCCAGCAGCTCAGCATTAATCTCCTTTTTTCCCTTTACAGAACATTAGCCTGCTTAACCTCTGTCTGTAACACAAGATATGTCTCTAATAGTTACAGCGGAGGACTGTCTTTGTTTTTAGCTTGCTTCAAATATATGTTGGGAACATGTCATGTTACCTTAATAATGAGATGGAAGAGTTCATTCCCCTACTGAATATGTGTTATGTACATATATGTATTATCAAATACCATTACAAAACAATAAGTATCAAAATATTAATAATTAAAAGGAGCCAAACATTCTATTATGAAATAAAACATTGTGATAAGCTTAGATAATAAACCCATGCAGAGTTTGTCTTTTATTTCTCTGATTCAAAATTTCCATCCTTTCAGGAACAATACAGTAGCAGAAATAGGTCACTATTACAGCATGCCAGAAGGCAGAGAGTGATACAGTAAGTGACCAGGGATAATTTGTCCCTAAAGGACCTTCTTGCAGTGGCCTATTTTCTCCAGCTGTGCCCCACCTTCCAAAGTTTCCAGAACCTCACAAATTAAGCACTGACTGCGGACAAGTTTTCAGAACATTAGCTATAGGAGTCTGTGGGAACTAATAAGGAGCCTTGGGGAAGAGGGAGGAAGGGACCCACGTCCCGCCAGAGTTCCACCCATGCTATGGACAGTCCAGTCGATGTGGGAGGGCTGCCACACGCTTTCCACTCAGACCCCCGGGGTGGGGGCATCCAAGCCTCTGACACACTCTTCAGGAGTGGACAAGGGGCAGCTCAACCTGGGAGCTCTGGGACTACTTTCCTAAAGCCAGGAGTTTATGAGAGAGAGGGATTAGGGAAGAGAGGTTCCCACACTGGCGAGAGTGCAGCGCAGCAGATCTTGACTGGAGCACAGGAAGGTCTTCCATCAGATTAGAAATGGCCCATTAGGAGAAAGCCTATCCCATCCTCCAAACGTAGTGGGCCTTGATAAGCAGAGACATTCTATGGTTTTAGAGCTTTAATGTAGAAAGGCAGGGAGAAAGAGAGAAGGTAGAAAAGGGGAGAGAGGGGGGGCAAGAGAAAAAGAGAGTAAAGGAGAGAGGGAGAGAAGACAAAGAGGAGAAAGGAATGAGTGAAATGAGAGAGAAGTGAGAGAGTAAGGAGGGGCCTTACAGCCCCTTTTATGGTCTGTACTGTTGCTAGGTAACTGGGGAGGAGTTTAGCCTGAAGGTCAGAAGCTTCAGACATGACCTACAGGACTTTTAGCCATGCTTCTCTTGTCGGGCTGTGAGGGGCGGTAACTTAGGCAGGAGCCAGAGTTCCAGGAGCATGAGGGAACGCCTACCGTGTCATGTAGGGTGAATTATTACCATTCTGGGGGTTCAGACCTCAGCTCTACTGGAGACCAGCCTGTCTGGGAAAGGCAGGGAGAAAGAGAGAAGGTAGAAAAGGCATAGCCCAATGCCCCACAGGAGTCATTTCAGATCAAATCCACTATATATAATAAAAATATGCCTGTATTGAATGCTCACTTTACATATATTAGGAAGAGATATGTATAATACTCAGCAAGGTGAAGCAGAAACAGCAAGCCCTACAGAAAAACAATAGATATTTTATGAACAGAAAACTGCTCTCAGCCTTATTCTCTCAGTTCAAAACATGCTTAGAGACCTGGCAGCTGCAAAAATGTTGAGATCAATAAATAGAAAAAAACTGTAAATATTTCAATTCACAAAGCAAAGTCATGCAAAGTCCCAGCTCTGCTGGAAAGTATACAAAAAGTCCCACCCTTATCTGTGGAGCTGTAGAAACTGGTATCTGATGAGAGAAGGGTTGTTTTTTATTAAAGTCAATCATATTCCGGTGGATATCCACACAAAAAAGTGAATATATGAGTAATACTGACTGCATTCAATGGGTTTTTTAAAAGGAATGAGAAACCTCAGGGTGAAGTGGACATGGAATGGGGAGGTGAGTTTGAGAGAAGATGGTAAAGATGAACTAATATCATAAAAATACAATGTACAAAATCATCACAGAATTAACAAAATATCTTTAAATACTCAAACATCCACTATTTAATTTAATGTTTATTTATTTATGCCTTATGTTCTATTTAGTCTTTCTTATTTTGTCTCACTGTCATTTTTTCTGTCTGTTTGTTTGTTTGTTTGTTTTTTTCTCACTGTCATTTTTGCTACTGAGAATTCCATTCTAGTTGTCTCATTGCAGTTTCCATGGCATCCTGAGCTCCTGTTTACTATCTCAATTGTCCTTTTTGTCCTAAGTTTAGTAGTTTTGAGAATACTAGTTAGATACTGTTCAGAATGTTGATTGCATTGAATGAGCTGATAGATTTTAGGTCACTCTGTTTTGTCACTGTCTCCTCTCACCATATCAAGAACCAGTGTTCAGGGCTCTGTGAGGGGATGCGTGATTGTGTTCCTTTTGTTTTAGAACAGAGTGCTTGCATAAATTACAGGGAGTTTTTCTGTATTGAGGATTTGCCCTTATCCCTTACTCATTTATTTTTTTCACGTTTGCATATCTCCATCCATCCACGGATACCAGTTTCACTCTGATTAATTTTCCTCTACCAGTGGCTTTATATTGTCCTTGAAGTAATTGAAGTTTGTACATTTGAAAGCATTTTTTTCCTACTGTATCTAGGTCCGTTTGACACCTCACATTATATTATTCCAGTTTTTTGTTTTCTTATTTTTGGGTGTTTTTTTTTTCCTTCCTGGCACTAGAAGTTATCCAAAGCATCTTATTTTATTTTATTGAATTTAATTCTACAGTTGATACCCACTCTCAAACTTACATCAGCATTTTCATCTCTAGCCCTTCCACTGAAGTTATATTTTGAAGTGTCACAAAACAATAAGAACATATACTGTAACAATTTTTAAAATGTTTTCTTAAGATTTTATTTTCCTCCAACTCATGCATCTATGTCTCTGGGAGTATGGGTTGCCATGGAAGCCAGAAGAGGGGCCCATATTTTTCTGGAGCTTCAGTGACAGGCATTTGTGAACACATGGGTGCTGTGGAGTAAACTCTCCAAGAGCAGTCATGTGTTCTAAACTGCCCAGCCATTGCTCCAATCCCTAGTTAGCAGCACTTAATAGCAATTATAAATCATTTTCTATTTCGCCATCCCTTAAAAACTGAAAAAGACTAAACTCATCTTCTTCAATATTTCCGAAACTGTTTTTTTAAATTGTTGTGAAAACCTCCTACAACTCTATCTCTAAGCCTTGGGTTCTAGACTTGAACTTAATTGTAGATATAGTTTTTTTGGGGAAAGAACTGTACTTGTGGGAATTAATGAGTTGTCTAAAAAGGATAATAAATGAAACTTTAATTGTTCTTGTCTCACAACAACCCATCCCTTGTGGAAAGAAACCTTGAGAGAATTTCTTTTTACATATAATGTTAATGAAAGCTCGGTATGAAATGCTATGTGAGAATAATATGATTCGGGTAAGTGTCTCGGGAAGGTCTGAGGGCAATCGGACACTGCAGCTGTTTGTTCGTGCGCACTACTCAGAAGGAGAGATTTGCCCACTGATCCCTGACGTACAGGAAAGCTGTAGTTTTACTGTGCATTATCAGCATCAACAAATGAAGAGAGATCTCTCAGAAGAGTACTGAGCCTACAGCTTGCATCTCACAGTGAGACAGGTTTCCAGGGAAAGAAAATGTGAGCCTGTGAGCTTCATTTCTCCTTGCTTCACTCCAAGCTCAGAACTTCAGAAGCCCATCTTGAACTCTAAAGCACAGGTGTTGCCAGAATTTCTCCACACTGGCTGACAATGATCATTCATATCTCCCAACAGCACATCAAAATGCAGGAAAGACGACTGTTCATACTTCTATCTATACTTATTCCATTCTTAAGCCTAATGAGTTTTGATGTAGCCAAAAATACGCTTAAAGTCATATATAATAAGTATAAAATTGATTTGTTGATGGTCATACCAATACTAGGGGAACAGGAAGTTTTACTGAATAATTTAAATTTATACAACACTTATTAAACACATATACAAATCGATATGGTTCATCTGATGGTATTTAAATTGTGTGCCTATCATTTTCACTGTTATAGCCCCTGTCTCTTAATAAAATTTTAAAAATAATTAACTGTTATTTTTATAATCCAAAATTTAATACCAAAACTTGTGATAGTAATACTTGCTATCACTGAAAACTGTGCAGATTTATGTTATTTCTGTTAGTTCTTCTAGACTTGACTTTCATTTTAAAAGCATCCGTTGGTCACATTCTGAGCCAGGCATACAGCAACCATGCTCCTGTGGACCTCCCATAATGGTGTACAATTGCTCTGCCTCCCTTTTGCATTCAGTATTAGAGATTTTGAGGAGCAGAGAGACCTTGTCACCTATGTATTTCTGTCTTTAATTCTCATGACAGCTTACCACCATTAAATTGTTTTACTATTAATTCACATTCACCTCCATGTAATAGCTTCCTGAAACATTAACAATAATTGTCTTCATCTATAAATTTCATAATAATTTTGTGAATGATACCAGCTAAGCTGTTGATGAAGAGTATTTTCAAAATAGTTGAAATACTAAATTTCTACAGAATAATAACTCATATTTTTTCACCCTAAGGGGCAATTTTAGATGTTCCCTGGGTTCACACAACTAGGCAATATTGTATTCTATTTTAGGGACAAGCATAACTATGTAATGTGCAGAAGATGACTAATGACATTTAAAAATAATTAACATAATGCAAAACTATTTAAACCTTTGACCATATTATCCTAGCAAGATCACCAGAACACAACCCCTCTGGAAATGTCTGAGCAAGAGTATATTTGTGCTGAGTCATCATGCCATTCTCAGGGAAATAACCAAATGTTCATTTCCAAAAGGAAATCTATGTGAAATTACACGGAAATGTGAAGGTTATACCATGTGAAATAATGCTGTAAAGAAAGAAGAAATGTTCAGTTACTTCACATACATAGGGTAAGTAAGTATAAAAGTCGAATCCAAGGAAAAAACATAAGTCTTTCCTAGAGTAAAAGAAGTGGGCCAGACAGAGAGGACTTGTCCAATCAAGTAAAATTCTTACTAATTTTACAAGAATAAAGTATGATGCATTGATTACGATATTGCTTGCGGTTTATGGTAAAGTATTAGACTTAAGTTACATTTCTGCTTAATAAGCATTCTGAACACATGTAAAGAAAACTAGCAAAAAAAAATGACTAAAAACCTTTAGTAGAGCATGCATGCAATGATTACCTAGAATATGATGACAATGTTAGGAGACCTTGATATACATAAACTGATCAAACAATGTTACCATTCATGGTGTGTCATTTCTACTCAATAGCACTATTAAGATCCATCCAAATAAAGCTTCATCTCATTAAGCCATTTAGGTATCTCCATGATGACTCGTTCATCACACAGGGGGAGACTAATTGACTAATGCAGAAGAGGTTGCTTGCACTTCTCTGCTCAGTTCAAAGACATGCAACCAGGCAGATGGCATTAACAGAGCTAAAGACAAAGCTTTAGGACTAAGAGATTTTGTCTGAAAGAGATTGAGGTTAGCTTAGCTACCTGTCATGGGTCAGGACACCTGACTACTCTCAAAGCCACAAAGACTTTGCAAGATATAATGCAGATCTAGTGCTTCCAGGGACAGCTTGTGAGAAGCAAAGAGAGTAGAAAAACTGTTCACCTTGGGGTGAAACACTTAGAATTGTATGATTTGTGTCTGTATCTGTTATACGCTGATTTAACACAGTACTACATTCTCAAATAAGCAATATATAATGATCAGAAATTCATTTGTCTCTAGTCCCTGAATGCTTGGAAGTTCAATGTCAGAGGGTGAATAGTACTGTGTGGGGCAATGAAGGACAAAGGGTACACAAAGTAGAGCAGTAGAGGGTACACATGAAACCAAGCTCATTCTTATGCTACATATCTGCACATGTGACAGCAAACTTACTTTCCTCTTCTTAAACAGGTGATCTTATAAAGTGGTATCGTTTTTAAGGTTCTACTTCTTTCTCCACACTATTACACTGGAGACGAAATTCCTAGAATAACCTTGGGGGGGGGCACATTCAACTCATACTTATGTATGTATATGTAAGCACTCTGTAAAACACATGGTACAAAATTAGTAAAGGTTTTGACAGTGATGACTTGAACACATCAGTTACATTAGAGCATTAGACTTCTTATGAGTCAATAACAGTAACCTCTAGACATTCTTCAAAGTAGAATTGGAAATGGTGATCCTTGGCAGGAGATGGCCAACTGTGCAGTTAGACTACTCTAACTGCAAGGCAAGTTATTGAGGGCATCATTTGATTTTCTGATAATTACAACTATATGTTTTGCTGATACCACTGAATAGTTCATTGTTTCATGTTCTGTTTTGCCCTGATGTTCTTTTTGCTCCTTTCATAAGAAATATGAAAGAAACAACTTAAATTATATGTGTTGTGTCTTTAACTCATTATCACTTAATAGTTACAAGGGTGTGGGGTTGAGAGTATTATGCAGTGGGTGAACACACTTGTTACATAAGCCTGGAGACTTGAGTAAGGATCCCCAGAACCCAGTAGAAAAATCAGCAATAGTAATAATTGTAATCCTAGCACCCTGCTGGAAAATAGGAGACAGGTAGAAGCTACAGGGTTAAAGGAACTAGTTACCCTTGGATTGTTTCAGCAAAGAGACCCTGTCTCAAGAATGTGCAAAGGCAACGAACCATACCCAAAAGTTTTCCTCTGATCTCTCCATGCGTATCATGGCCCATAAATTCCTATACAC
The DNA here is from genome assembly GCA_902729485.2 of Mus minutoides. Lineage (NCBI taxonomy): Eukaryota > Metazoa > Chordata > Mammalia > Rodentia > Muridae > Mus > Mus minutoides. The sequence goes on along the minus strand of LR752168.1, from coordinate 88,080 downwards.
ACACACACACACCTTATTAGCACACATATACACACACACAAAGAAAAACAAAAGCTTATGTTTTCTTGTTTACATATTAGAGATAATAAAACACTTAGTGATTGTACTAGCATATGAGTCATCAAAACACTTTTTAGATACTTATTGGAGAGAAAAATATTCCATCACAGATAAAATGCTAATGTGCACATTTGGCATGAAGCAAAGTCTTGATTGAAATAGTTTCCAGGAGGATCACAAAGCATCAGGTTGTGTTGGAAGGCATATGCCAGTGTCAATTATATATACATATACATACACATACACATATACATATATATAATTTTTCCATTGTATAGTTCAATGTGCTTAGTATACCCTTGGAGTATATTCATACAGACAATATCATGTTCCATGGTAGAACATTTCATTGATAGCATCCCAACTAAAGCCTCATTACCACAAGCAGTCATGTCAGTCTCTGCTTTCCCCAGAACTTGGCAGAAAGTTCTCTCTGTGTATGAATTGGCCTATTTTTGACACTTACTGTAAAATGGGTCCTATAATTTATCACCTTGGTCTGCTTCATTTCACTTATTATGCTTCAGACTCTCATGTCTTCAGGAATCTTTATTGAGTGTCCCTTTTTATGGTTGAAGTATACTGCATTTGTCCATCCACTATTGAATAGATTTGCCTGATGGTTATTGGCCATGTGTGTATCCTCAGTGGATGAATGGATACTCACACATTTTGACCATTATAAATAGAATCTTTTGTCCTTTTAATTGTTATATTGTATGTGTTCTTTATGTACACTACTTAGACTTTCTTCTTTAGATATATTCCTTTAAACTTTTTTTATTCTTTCATCTTTTCAATCATATATCTATACCACATGTACCTTGTGTTTTATAAAGCACATACCTTTTCTTTTAAAGAGCTCAGTTTACTAATTTGTATGATTGTCTCTGCTTTGGCCTTCTTACAAAAAAAACTACAATAATTCCAAACGTGTAAAGATTTAGTCTGTTGGTTTATCATTATCATCATCATCAATATTATTGTTATATCTTTGGCTCTTATGTTTATTTCCAGTACCAATTTTAAATTAATTTTATTGATTAAAAGGAGCAATGTAATTAATTCAGTACCATATGTTGAAAAACTACTATCAATACTGGAATGTCATAAAATCTTTATAGGGAATTAATTCTTCAAAGATGTTTTTAGAATGTCAATATCAATGAATATCATTTATTTGTGTATCTATGCTTAAACCAATATAACACCATATTGATATTGTAATGCTTAAAACAATTTTCAAATTGGGAAAGGTACAATAGGTACAAAAGGAGTACCCAAGTTTACTCCTGTCATTCTAATTTTCTTCTTCTTCTTAAGTAGAACTCTCAAGAAGAAATGGCACACAGCAATCAGTCCAGAGTGACTGAGTTCATCATCGCTGGGTTAACAAACAAGCCAGAGCTGCAGCTGCCCCTCTTCCTCCTCTTCCTTGGAATCTACCTGTTCACAGTGCTGGGGAACCTGGGCATGATAATACTGATCCTGCTCAGCTCGCACCTGCACACACCCATGTACTTCTTCCTCAGCAGTCTATCTTTTATTGACCTCTGTTACTCCACAATAATCACCCCTAAAATGCTTGTGAACTTTGTGACAACAAAAAATGTCATCTCCTATGAGGAATGTATGACTCAGCTGTATTTCTTCATTGCTTTTGTTATATCTGAGTGTCATATGTTGGCTGCAATGGCATATGACCGCTATGTTGCCATTTGTAACCCCTTGCTTTATAATGTCACCATGTCTTACCAAGTCTGTTCCTGGATGGTAGGTGGGGTATATGGCATGGGCTTCATTGGTGCAGCAATTCATACTCTCTGCATGCTAAGAGTGGTTTTCTGTAAGAATAATATAATAAACCATTACTTCTGTGATCTTTTCCCATTGATGGAGCTTGCCTGCTCCAGTACTTATGTCAATCAGGTAGTACTCCTGTGTCTCAGTGCTTTCAATATCTTTATTCCAACATTGACTATCCTGGGTTCTTACATCTTCATCATCATTAGCATCCTCCGTATCAAATCCACTGAGGGCAGATTCAAAGCCTTCAGCACATGTAGCTCCCACTTCTCTGCCGTTTCTGTCTTCTTTGGTTCCCTGGCATTCATGTACCTGCAGCCCTTCTCTGTCAGCTCCAAAGACAAAGGCAAAGTGTCCTCTGTGTTTTACACTACTGTAGTGCCCATGCTGAACCCTATGATCTATAGCCTGAGGAATAGGGATGTTAAACTTGCTCTAAATAAGTTATTTCAAAGAAAGAAGTTTCATGTATAAAGAAATATTTATCATAGCAAAATATACCATATCTATGAGTTCTGTTTAAGAGAGTATACAGAGACGAAAATGTATGTCCAGTCATGAGTTTATTGTTAGTGTGTGATTATTTTGGTGGGGGAAAATGGTTGTTAGAGAGGAATGGGCTTACACAAGAAAAAAGACACAATTCTTGAATCCCAGAGTTTACCCATAAAGGACAACCTGAAAAACCTATGAATATATATTTAAATCCATCAAAGAATTTTATGGTTCATTTTGCTCTTCCGGCTAAGGTTACTTTTTCTATTTGTGGAATAAGTATGTATGATCATATTTTTTATGTTCTTAGTATCTTGATTATATGGAATTTTTCAAAGAAGTGTACTGCTCAACCTTCAGAAAGTTTGATCTCTGAAATAAATAATTTTCACAAAAATACAAAAGTGATATACAAGTGTTATTAAATGTGAAGATTTGTATTAAAGAGCATTGGGAAATAAAAGGTACAAGTTCTTTTTCTTATTGAGAAATAAATATCATGATAGTGTCATACTCAAATTACAAACATGACTAAGGTGGCATACATTTGTGCAGATATCTCAATCTAAGTTTGGTGCTATGACAAACACATGACCAATACAATACAAACTCAGTGGACTTTTTGAAGATCTTTTTGTCTCGTATTGATTGGGGGGGGGCTTTTTTTAATCTTTCTGGTATTTTCTTGCATATTATTTTTTCCTGTTTTCACGTGATATGTATGTATGTATGTGTGTATATATATATATATATATATATATATATATATATATATATATATATATTTGCATGGACATGTTTCTTCTGCTATACATTCTGAGTCCTTCTTTCTTTCTTTATTTCTTTTGTTCTGAGTGTTTTAGTTGTTGTTGTTGTTATATTTTTATTTTCCTGTTTGGTTTCTAAAGACAAAGCCTGTTTGTTTTCTAAAGACTGAGAGATAAGAAGTGTGGAACTGGAGAGTGGGGAGGTGGGGAAGATCTGGTAGAGGAGATGAGGAAGAGCAAACACTGATCAGAATATATGGTATGAAAACAAAAACTTTACAGTAGAAAACTCTGCTTTTCTGATAATTTTATACTAATTTTCCCCATGACAAGGAGATATTATTTTTTGATTCACATAAAACATCATATTCATAAGGAACATTTTTACAAATGTAAACTATAGGTTATTAATTTATGTAAAAAGTTAGAATTGAAACATTGTTTTCTAATTAATGGCAAGTGGTGGTCATATTCCAAATCTAAGAAAACAAAATTTTCTCATAATAAATCCTTTTAGACACACACACACACACACACACACACACACACACACACACACACACACACATTTGAGAATTTTGTACATCATACTGCCCTTATTCCTCCCAGATCCATTCCCCCCTTATGCATTCAACTCAGTGTCCTTTATATGTTTTAATAATGCATCAAAAGCCAATTGTGCTGCTCCAATATTCTGTTAGAGCATTGTCCACTTACTAGGGACTAAACTAGAGATAACTGGCTCTCTTCCTGAAGCCATCAATTTCCTCAGCTAGGTGTAAAGCTTCATTTTCACTCCACATCTCTATGCTGGGGTTTGGTCTGGCCTGGGCTCACATGGGCTTTATGCATATTGTTACAAAAAAACTGCCCTGCTGAATCCAGAAGATAAAGCTTCCTTGCAGCCATTCATCACCTCTAGCTCTTATCCTTTTTCTTCCTCATCTTCTGCAAGAAAATTTGAGCCTTGAGAGGGGTGGAATGTGTTTGATATGATTCACCAAGTACAGAGCACTCTCTTTTTCTTGCATCTTGGATGGTTATAGGTCCCTGTTTTAATCAGTATCTACTACACTGAGAGTTGAGAGTTAGGAGGTGATTTAATCTATTGGTATAATGATAGATCAATTGGAGTTGATTTAATACTATGTCCATTTAGTAGAATAATAGTAGTAGTTTTTTTCCCTCAGTGACAATTATGTGTCTAGTCATAAGTTCTTAGCTTGATAATGGGTAAGGTATAATTTTCATTTTGTAGAATAATTGTTAAAACTGACAAGAGGGTGGTTCATTACTCCCATTATATCTAAGATACTATTGCTCCAATGAGCACGTGTTGACAGGAGACATAGTATTTATAATTGGGAAAGAATGATTTTTACATTTCTCTTCTAAGAACATAACATTTTCTAGCACTATAAAAGTTACCAAGTAAAAGTGAAGATTTCAGTTGAGTACAAGCTTAATATCTATATTTTCTATATTTCAAGTATATGATGGATTCAGCAATAGGAATACCCATTCAAGTTTTGAAGGGAAACAAAGAGAATTGGAGATATATATATATATATATATATATATATATATATATGGGGGTGGGGTCGAGACAGGGTTTCTCTGTGTAGCCCTGGCTGTCCTGGAACTCACTTTGTAGACCAGGCTCTCCTTGAACTCAGAAATCTGCCTGCCTCTGCCTCCCAAGTACTGGGATTAAAGGCGTGCTCATATTGCAATTAGGGTTTTTGTTTGTTTTTTGACATCTCAGGCTCTATAAGAACCTTTTTGTGTTCTTTGTGATGGTTTTGATAGCTGTAAGAGCACTAGTAAGGTATTTTGTAGATTTGCAGAAGAGTAAGCAGGAATATTTATGTTTAGATGGAGAATAACTGTGGTGTGTGTGTGTGTGTGTGTGTGTGTGTGTGTGTGTGCGCGCGCGCGCATTTAGAGACCACATAAAACAGTTTAATTTTCATTGCATTGTATCTAGAGACATTATTGTTAGCTTTTAGGCAGACTATATTGATACTGCCATCAGCATGGTGGGCATGTGACCCAAAAATCAAGACCTATGAAACAAAGTGATGTGCTTTTTTGTTTGTTTTCAAGGGAATAAGAGATACCACATCACAAAATGTAGGTACACTTAATGTATGGCTTGTGTGACATGAAAGTTTTCACTCTTCCCCTGGGTAGGTAAATTAGGGTCAGTAAAACATTGGCAAATATGGATAACTGATGAGAGTGCTGTTTACTGTGTTAGATTATAATATATAGCCAGGAGTAGACAGGTGATGATCTGTAGGATTAGGCAAATCCTTAAGCTGAAACCAAAGTTTTCATTATGTTAAAATATTAGATGGAGATAGAAGATCAATAAAAGTGTGGTTAATAATTTGAGTAATGGGCGTTTTATTCAGATATGTGTCATTACTGTTTGTTTTTATAGTTATACTACAGTAGTGATTTTTCATGTCCTTAGTCATAGTTAAATGCTATGGGGGAAATAATGACTAACAATATTTATTTTAGGTTTATTATTTGAATGGAGTACTTACCATTGGCATTAAAGCCTTCCCTTATTCATGGGGAAACAAGGTTCAATTATTAGTGGGTGTATGGGTTGTTTTGTTTCCATAGGTTTTTAGGGCTTAGTTTTTAGGTTTTAATGTATTTGGGTGGTATGCTAATTGTGTTTGCTTATGACTGCTATGGATATGGAGGAATATCCTGAAACTTGATGTTTTCATTGAATTATTTTAGGTAGTTTGATGTTAAGGTTTTTGTTGTTGTTGTTGTTGTTTTGTTTTGTTTTTGATGGAACTAAGGCCTTTTTGTTGTTATGATGGGATAAAGATGGTGATGGAACTTAAAAACACAGGTGATTTATGAAACTGATGAGATTGAATAAATAGGGAAAGGAGCAGTTGGGGTAGCAGCTATATACAGTTGTGAACCTTGATTGACAGTGGTAGTTGAGTGATGAGTTGCATGTAAGTAAATCTGATGAGTAGATACTTAATAATACAATGTGACAGTAGTCAGGGTGACCATCAATGATCACAGTAAACTAGATTTGTCTTAGTTAGCCCTCTCTTCTAAGTCTAGTTACCTGTAAGACCTATTTCCCTATGATACTTAGTGATTATATACACACAACTATATGGAATAGGCTATTATATGTCACGTGTTGGAGAGGAGCAAGCTTAAATGAGTTTTGTATAGTTCTTTTGTGCTGTTTGTCAGTAAATAACATTACTTCATTTTTGTTAACCATTTAAATCAATATAGATGCATAAATATTATTTATATTTTAATTTATTTTCCATTACAAGTTCTTTTCCTTTTTGTGATCATGTTTTCTCCTTGGCTATTAGAAACACCTTTCTATCATGCCTGTGCCCTTTAAAATCTTCCTACTGATTTATTTTAGCACTATGTTGCCTTCTTGCATCGAAGATATACTTTTAAAAAAATCCTAATTTCCTTGCCCAGAATTGCTATTATCTACTACTACATTTTTCTCAAAGGTCTTCTGGGAATTTGTTGAAGAACAATAGTATTACATACTCAGTACACCCATAGAAGTTAGATATGCTCTTTGGTACCATTACTTCTAACTATCTAAACTAGGATATCTGTGTGTAATACAAACTCTCAATAGAAATATGTTTACATTTTCTATATTTGCATGAATATTTATATATAGAGTTAACTAAATATTGTTCATACAACAGTTTCCTACCCTATTTAATACCATAATTTATTAATGTTGTAAAATTTCATTTTAAGAAACAGTTTCCATGATACACTGCCCTATTATTTATTTATTAAATTTATAGCTTTGGCAACAGTGCTTCAGAGTACCCCACCAACAGCCTTGGCAGAAGGCCATTTACGATCAACTTTGTTGACTAAAGTTCATTTATTTAACTTTTTAGTCTCTACTTAGTTCCAAATTTACTTAAGACATATTCATTCTCAGCTCCTTATTAATATTGCATATCAAATTGTTTTTAAATTGAAAATGAAATATAAAGCCGGAAATGGTGGCGCACACCTTTAATCCCAGCACCCGGGAGGCAGAGGCAGGTGGATTTCTGAGTTCGAGGCCAGCCTGGTCTACAAAGTGAGTTCCAGGACAGCCAGAGCTATACAGAGAAACCCTGTCTCAACCCCCCCCCCCAAAAAAAAGAAATATGAAAAGAGCAAGCTACAATGACAATCAAAAATTATTTATTTATTTATTGATTGATTGATTGATTGATTCAAACCTTAAATGAACATAAAAATATTGACACTGTGGCCTCAAACATTCTAGATTGCAGTGGGAAGCATTGTCATAAAGACCTTTTTCATACCAGAGAATTAGCTTAGTGGTTAAAAAATGCCTGCTTTTGAGGCCAATAGCCAGAATCTGACTCCAGGCACTTCAGAGTCGAAGGTGAAAATTGACAGTAACAAATTAATTGTACTGTGACTTTTGTATCATGCCTACACACCCACACCCACCCGACACACACAAGATAGATTAGATAGGTATAGAGATAGGTAGGTAGATAGGTGATAGGTAGATGATAGATAGATAGATAGATAGATAGATAGATAGATAGATAGATTAGATAGATAGATAGATAGAAAAAATATTCTTACAATGATGTCTTTGGGGACTTACTTTCTAGTCATTAAGATAATAATTGCTACAACTTCAAAACACAGAGATTTGTACCCAAGGGATCAGAGTAACATTCAAAAAAATAAGAGAGGAAACCTTAATTGTTCTTCTCTAGTAGCTCACAGAAAAGGGCAGAAAAATCTCAAAGGAGAAGGCCATTTATGATCTCTACATATTTCTATGACAGCTCTTATGTTTTAAAAATCTTTGTAAAAGTAAGTAAACTCATGTAAGTGCTCTAGGAAGCTGTGAGGAGGACCCCAGGAATGGCTTTACAATGGTTATTTGAGCTACTCAAAATATAAGCTTTGAATTTTTGTCCCATAAGCAAAAGAAAAGCAGAGGATTTTATTGTAGACTTTGAGCATCAACAAACTGAAGCACCATTTCACTGAAAGGATTCTTTGCTCTAAAATTCACCTGGTTTCCAAGTAGAGAGAAAGTGAGTATGTGAATCCAATGTGTTCCAATACCTTCTCATGCCCAGAATGTTAGAGGATCTAAATGAATTCTGTTCTCAAGACCTGATGGGAGTTTCGTAACAGCAGCTGAGAATATCTCTCATGTTTTGAAGCTAGTAACTTCTTTTTTTTAACTGGATATTTTCTTTATTTACATTTCAAATGTTATCCCCTTTCCTGGTCGGCCCCTGAAACTCCCTATCCCATCCCCCTTCACCCTGCTGTTATGAGGATGCTCCCCCACCTACCCACCCACTCCTGCCTCCCTGCCCTGGCATTCCCCTACACTGGAGCATCAAGCCTTCCCAGAACCAAGGGCCTCTTCTCCCATTGATGCCTGACAAGGCCATCCTCTGCTACACATACAGCTGGAGCAATGGGTCCCTCCATATGTACCTCTTGGTTGGTGTTTTAGACCCTGGGAATCTGGCTGGTTAATATTGTTCTTCCTATTGGGTTGCAAACCCCTTCATCTCCTTCAGTCCTTTCTCTAACTCCTTCAATGGGGATCCCATGCTCCATCTAATGGTTGCCTGTATTTGTCAGGCTCAAACAGAGCCTCTCAGGAGACAGCTATATCAGGCTCCTGACAGCATGGACTATTTGGCATCCACAATAGTGTCTAGTTTTGTTGACTGTATATGGGATGGATCCCCAGGTGGGGCAGTCTCTGGATGGCCTTTCCTTTAGTCTCTGGTCCACACTTTGTCTCCATATTTGCTCTCGTGAATATTTTGTTCTCCCTTCTGAGAAGGACTGAAACACCCACACTTTGGTCTTCCTTCTTCTTGAGCTTCTTACAGATGTGTTTAGTGCTGAGATATTTTGATGTTAACATAAAATGCATCTCAAAGGCTTCAACACTGTTCTTAAACAAGATAAAGACCATCTTAGTTTCTTTTACTAGTTACATGCATACTACATGTAAGCTAACTTCAAATATACTTCAATCACAGTGGAGAACTATAATTTATAACCCTATCATTATATATGATATGAAACTAGGTGTTGTTCATATATTCCTATCACTTCCTTCATTTTGGTTACACCATTTCTTCTAATAAATAATTTTCAATTATTATTACACTTTAGGATTTTGTGAATCTACATGTTTGTACATGAAAATAATTACATTAATGCATATCACCATTTTTACTTCCAAAGACATGATTAAATCTGCAAGATACTGTGCTAAGTGAAATAAGCCAGTCCATAGAAGAAAAATGTTGAATTATTCTACTTATATAAGAACCCACTGAGGCAGAGAATAAAGTAATGATTATCAGAGGATGGAGTTGCAAGAGAAAGAGTAGATATTTTCAGTCTTTATTAGTCTTTACTAATTTTAAATGAGTTAAGATACAAAATGTTCAACACTGTATATTATCTACAGTTAACAATATGGAATTATACATTCAAAACAGGGTATATCTTATATTAAAAATATTGATGAAACAATCAAGAATGACAGTATGATAAAATAAATTTGGTTATTAATAGATGTACTGATTGTGTTTACAGCATCATTGGTATTTGTATGTATCCTTTTTTTAACTAGCAATTGTGAATAGAATAGCAATGAAGAGAGTTGAGCAAATTATTTCTGTAGTAGAATATACAGGCATTTGGGACTATGTCTCAAAATTGCATATACTTGGATTATATGAGAGTTCTAATTTTAGTCTTTTCCTACTTTATTATATCAAAATATAATATCGATTTAATATGTCCAAATATTTTTATTTGGAAATAAAAATATTTTATACACAGTTAAAACTAGCATTCAAAATGGAAGTTGAGAAGCTTCACACTCAATTTAGGTATTTATCCACCACCCAAAACTAAAGATCCATGACAGAATAAGCAAAAACATTAAGCTTTATACATACACACCTGGGTCCTAGTATAGCTTGCTTGCTTATTTATTTATTTATTTATTTATCGATTGATAAGGTTGCTTTGTGTGGCCCTTGCCATCCTGGAACTTACTCTGTAGACCAGGCTGGCCTTAAACTTAGAGATCCACCCGTATCTGCCTGCCAAATACTGTGATTAAAGGAGTTGGCAACCACCACCATGAAGCCACTGTAGAGCTTTTTAAGGAACTTCTGCAATGATTTCCATAGTGGCTGTATTCCAAAAATCAAGATATAAGTGTTCCCCTTTACTACATATGAGGCAGCATTCATTTGACGTATTTGTGGGTTTTTTTTTTTACATAAGCCATTATCACTAGGGTAAAATAAAATCTTAAATTAGTTTTAATGTATATTTATCTGATAGTGAAGGATTGAAAATAAATAAATATTTCTCAGCCATTTGTATTTTCTTTTGAGAATTATCTGTTTAATTCCATGCCCTAGTTTTTAATTGAGTTGTTTGTTAATAATTAGCAGTAATTGACATATTTAGGTGCGTATTCATAATTTGTTTCTCTCCAATAAAAGAATCACTACTCAATTCTCTGACTAATTCTGGTTGGATTATTGATTATTAAGATTTAAGACTTAGTTCTGTCTACTAACAATCTTTTAAGAAATAACATTTTAAAATATATTTTCCAACAGATATTTGTCTTCTCAAATTATAGATGATAGCTGTTAAAACATAAATTGTTTTTCAACTTTCACCTAGTCTAATTTAATTTCTCTATCATAGTATTTATTTCTGGCATCTTTATCCAAGAAACAGTCACCAATTCCATGGTAATAAAAAATCTAGTCTTTTATTTTTATCCAGTGTTGTTAGTGATAGGGCACATTTGATTTCCTAAATTTTGAATATGGTGTGAGAGAGAAATAACTTGCATATTAATGTCTTCATATGCTTAAACCTAATTGTCCACTTGTTGAAAATTCCTTCTATACAGAATGATATTGAAATAATTAAAATTATTTCATTATTAATGCATGTAATTTTTCCAGATTGCCAATTTCCTTCAATTTACCTGTGAATCTATATTATGACAGTTCTGAAACAGTAAGTTTTCAAACAGGAAAGCTCAAAACCTCCACTTTGACCAGCTGTGGTGATATGACCCATAATCAGAGAGGCAGATCCAGGTGGATCTATTAGGTTGGGATGCCAGGCTTCCATAAATAGACCCTGTCTCCAAAAACATAAATGAATAAATAAAATAAGTAAAATAAAATAAAAATATCCTTAATCTTGTCCACATTTCTTCTGATTATTCCATGTCCCTTATATGTTTTCAGATTTTATAATCATTACAAGCCAGAGAAAGAACTGAGATTTTTATAAAAATGAAACAAAAATTGTACATCAGTTTAGGAAACAATACTTTATCCTTCAATATTAAATCTTTTAATTCTTTTTTTCACTTATTTTTATTAGATGTTTCCTTAATTTGCATTTCAAATGCTATCCCCAAAGTTCCCTATACCCTCCCCCCGCCCTGCTCCCCTACCCACACAGTCCCTGGCATTCCACTGTATTAGGTGATATAAAGTTTGCAATACCAAGGGGCTTCTCTTACCAATGATGGCCGACTAGGCCATCTTCTGCTACATATGCAGCTAGAGACACGAGCTCTAAGCGTTCTGGTTAGTTCATATTGTTGTTCCTCTTATAGGGTTGCAGACCCATTAAGCTCCTTGGGTACTTTCTCTAGCTTCTCCATTGAGGGACCTGTGTCCCATCCTATAGATGACTGTGAGCATCCACTTCTGTATTTGCCAGGCACTGGCATAGCCTCATACTAGATAACCAGATCAGGGTCCCTTCAGCACACTCTTGCTGGCATAAGCAATAGTGTCTGGGTTTGGTGACTGATTATGGGATGGATCCCCCCTGGTGGGGTAGTCTCTGGTTAGTCCATCCTTTCATCTTAGATCCAAACTTTGTCTCTGTAACTCCTTTCACGGGTATTTTGTTCCCTATTCTAAGGAGGAATGAAGTATCGACACATTGGTATTCTTTCTTGATTTTCTTGTGTTTCATAGATTGTATTTTGGGTATTCTAAGATTCTGTGCTAATATCCACTTATCAGTGAGTGCATATCTAGTGACTTCTTTCGTGATTGGGTTACCTCACTCAGGATGATATCCTCCAGATACATCCATTTGTCCAAGAATTTCATAAATTCATTGTTTTTAATAGCAGAGTAGTAATCCATTGTGTAAATGTACCACATTTTCTGTATCCATTCCTCTGTTGAGGGACATCTGGATTCTTCCCAGCTTCTGGCTATTATAAATAAGGCTACTATGAACATAGTAGAGCGTGTGTTCTTATTACCAGTTGGAACATCTTCTGGATATATGCCCAGGAGAGGTATTGCTGGATCTTCCTGTAGTACTATGTCCAATTTGCTGAGAAACCTCCAGAATGGCTTCCAGAGTGGTTGTACAAGCTTGCAATCCCACCAGCAATGGTGGAGTGTTCCTCTTTCTCCACATCCTTGCCAGCATCTGCTGTCACCTGAATTTTTGATCTTAGCCATTCTGACTGGTGTGAGGTGGAATCTCAAGGTTGTTTTGATTTGCATTTCCCTGATGATTAAGGATGTTGAACATTTTTTCCCTTGTCAAATATTTTTATTAGATATTTTCTTAATTTACATTTCAAATGCTACCCAAAAGTTCCCTCTCCCCTCTCTCCACCCTGCTCCCCTGCCCACCCACTCCCACTTCTTGGCACTGGCATTCCCCTGTATTAGGGCTCTGATGATATTTTGGATTTCCTCAGGTTCTGTTGTTATGTCTCCTTTTTCATTTCTGATTTTGTTAATTAGATTACTGTCCCTGTGTCCTCTAGTTAGTCTGGCTAAGGGTTTATCTATCTTGTTGATTTTCTCAAAGAACCAGCTCCTGGTTTGGTTGATTATTTGAATAGTTCTTTTTGTTTCTACTTGGTTGTTTTCTGCCCTGAGTTTGATTATTTCCTGCCTTCTACTCCTCTTGGGTGAGTTTGCTTCCTTTCGTTCTAGAGCTTCTAGGTGTGCTGTCAAGTTACTAGTGTATGCTCTCTCTAGTTTCTTTTTGGAGGCATTCAGGGCAATGAGTTTTCTTCTTAGGACTGCCTTCATTGTGTTCCATAAGTTTGGGTACGTTGTGGCTTCATTTTCATTAAGCTCTAGAAAGTCTTTAATTTCTTTCTTTATTTCATCCTTGACTAAGGAATAATGAGTAGAGTGTTGTTCAGTTTCCATGAGAATGTTGGCTTTCTATTATTTATGTTATTATTGAAGAACAGCCTTAGTCCATGGTGGTCCGATAGGATGCATTGCATAATTTCAATATTTTTATATATGTGGAAACCTGTTTTGTGACTAATTATATGGTCAATTTTGGAGGAGGTAACATGTTGCGCTGAGAAGAAGGTATATCCTTTTGTTTTAGGATAAAATGTTCTGTAGATATCTATTAAATCCATTTGATTCGTTACTTCTATTAGTGTCTATGTGCCTCTGTTTAGTTTCTGTTTTCAGGATCTGTCCATTAGTGAGAGTGGGGTGTTGAAGTCTCCCACTATTATTGTGTGAGGTGCAATGTGTGCTTTGAGCTTTACTACATTTTCTTTAAGGAATGTGGCTGCCCCTTGTATTCGGAGCATAGATATTCAGGATTGAGAGTTCATCTTGGTTGATTTTATCTTTGATGAGTATGAAGTGCCCCTCCTTGCCTTTTTTGATAACTTTGGGTTGAAAGTCAATTTTATTCAATATTTTGTTTCTTCGGACCATTTGCTTGGAAAATTGTTTTCCAGCCTTTCACTTTGAGGTAGTGTCTGTCTTTTTCCCTGAGGTGGGTTTCCTGTAAGCAGCAAAATGTTGGGTCCTGTTTGTGTAGCCAGTCTATTAGTATCTGTCTTTTTATTGGGGAATTGAGTCCATTCATATTATGAGAAATTAAAGAAAAGTAATTGTTGCTTCCTGTTATTTTTGTTGTTAAGTTGGGATTCTGTTATTGCAGCTGTCTTCTTTTAGGTTTGTTGAAGGATTAATTTCTTGCTTTTTCTGGGGTGTAGTTTCCTTCCTTGTGTTGCTGTTTACTCATTATTATCCTTTGAAAGGCTGGATTCATGAAAAGATACTGTGTCAATTTGGTTTTATCATGGAATACTTTGGTTTCTTCATCAACGGTAATTGAGAGTTTTGCTGGGTATAGTAGATTTGCTGGCATTTGTGTTCTCTTAGTCTCTGTATATCATCTGTCCAGGATCTTCTGTCTTTCATAGTCTCTGTTGAGAATTCTGGTGTAGTTTTAATAGGCCTGCCTTTATATGTTACTTGACCTTTTTCCCTTACTGCTTTTAATATTCTATCTTTCTTTAGAGCATTTGTTGTTCTGATTATTATGTGTCTGGAGGAATTTCTTTTTTACAGTCTATTTGGAGTTCTTTAGGCTTCTTGTATGTTCATGGGCATCTCTTTCTTTAGGTTTGGGACGTTTTCTTCTATAATTTTGTTGAAGATATTTGCTGGCCCTTTAAGTTGAAAATCTTCATTCTCATCTACTCCTATTATCCATATGTTTGGTCTTCTCATTGTGTCCTGGATTTCCTGGATGTTTTGAGTTAGGATCTTTTTGCATTTTCCATTTTCTTTGTTTTCTGCAATTGAAATTCTCTCTTCCATCTCTTGTATTCTGTTGCTAATGCTCACATCTATGGTTAATGATTTCTTTCCTAGGGTTTCTATCTTCAAAGTTGTCTCCCTTTGGGTTTTCTTTATTTTTTCTACTTCCCTTTTTAGGTCTTGGATGGTGTCTTAGTCAGGGTTTCTATTCCTGCATAAACATCATGACTAAGAAGCAGTTGGGGAGGAAAGGCTTTCTTGCTTTCATTTCCACATTGCTGTTCATCACTGAAAGAAGTCAGGACTGGAACTCAGGCAGGTCAGGGAGCAGGAGCTGATGCAGAGGCCATGGAGGGATGTTCTTTACTGGCTTGCTTCCCCTGGCTTGCTCAGCTTGCTTTCTTATAGAATTCAAGACTACTAGCCTAGAGACGGTATCACCGACAAGGGGCCCTCCCATCTTGATCACTAATTGAGAAAATGCCCCACAGCTGGATCTCATGGAGGCACTTCCCCAGCTAAAGCTCCTTTCTTGGTGATAACTCCAGCCTGTGTCAAGTTGACACAATAAACCAGCCAGTACAGATGATTTTGTTCAATTATCACCTGTTTGGTTGCGTTTTCCTGTAATTCTTTAAAGGGGATTTTGTGTTTCTTCTTTAATGACTTCTACCTGTTTAGCAGTGTCCTTTATTTCTTTAAGTGAGTTATTAATGACCTTTTTAAGGTCCTCTACCAGCATCATGGAGGTATGATTTTGAATCCAAATCTTGCCTTTCGGGTGTGTTGGGGTAAAAATGACTGACTGAGGTGGAGTGCTGGGTTCTGATGATGGTGAGTGGTCTTGATTTCTGTTGGTAAGATTCTTATGTTTGCCTTTCACCATCTGGTAATCTCTGGTGTTAGTTTTTATAGTTGTCTCTGGTGGGAGCCTGTTTCTCCTGTGATTCTGTTAGCCTTTATCAGCTGTCCTGGGAGTCCAACTCTCTTCTGAGTCTCAGTGGTCAGAGTACTCTCTTCAGGCAAGCTCTCCTCTTGCTGGGAGGGTACACAGAGGTCTGGCCTTCAAACCTGCCTCCTGGCTGAAGATGAAGGCCAGAAATAGGGCCTGTCCCAGAAGATGGGTTGCCTCTGCAGTCTGTGTGCTCACCTGCACAGACTGGTCTCCAAGGCACCCAAGACACAAGATGATGCTCTCACCTGCTTCTGCAGGCAGAGCCCTCCCTGGTGGACACCTCTCCTCAGGCGGGGAAGGTGCCCAGATGTCTGGAGCTGGAAACTGGGTCTGTCCCAGAAGCTGTGTAGCTTCTTCAGTCTGCACTCTCACCTGCTCAGACTGGTCTCTGGGGGATCTGGGACTCAAGATAGAATCTTTTGATTCTTAAATGTGGTATGTCTTTGCATATCATTCCATTTCTGTAAAACTTTATTTGTTAAACCATGCTTATGTTTGCAAGTGAAATAATGTCTATCATTTAATTTATTCCTGTTTTTTTAAATTATTTTCATGATATGCAGATGGATTTTTTTAAATTTTTTTTTCTCTTTATTAGGTATTTTCTTCATTTACATTTCAAGTGTTATTCAGAAATTTCCCCATACCCTCCCTCATCCCTGCCCTGGTCCCCTACCCACCCCCTCCCACATAATGGCCCTGGCGTTCCCCTGTACTGCGGCATATAAAGTCTGTATGACCAAGGGGCCTCTCCTCCCAATGATGGCCAACTAGGCCATCCTCTTTCATATATGCAGCTAGAGACATGAGCGCAGGGGGAACTAGTTAGTTCATGTTATTCTTCCATCTAAAGGGTTGAAGACCCCTTCAGCTCCTTGGGTACTTTCTCTAGCTCCTTCCTTGAGAGTCCTGTGTTCCAACTAATAGCTGACTGTGAGCATCCACTTCCATCTTTGCCAGGCACTGGTATAGCCTCCCACGAGACAGCAGATGGATTTTATGGTTGATTTTTTTCCTATTGAGTTTAGATTCCACAGTCTTGATGATCTAGAATGAATCTGATAATCGTTTCTTAGAGGTTTCTTAAAACTTTGCATCTAAGATCAACCCATTTATATGTAAAGATGGTTTTATTCATTACTATCCAATTAAAATGATTATTCTTTCTACTATAATATAAAATAGTATTCACCATATATAAGTTATATTGTTACCACTTGTGGAAAGTCTTTGAGCCATTAACACAATTGGTTATGTGTGTATTTGTGTTATGTGTGCTTTTGTGTATGTGTCTGTATGTATGTGTGTTATGATGATTGTGACATAGGAATGTAGTTTCTCTGTACATAGACTGAGATAATTACAAATTAGGCTTGAAAAATTCTTGGAAATTTTCATTAAAACCATCAGTTATTTCTTTGGTTGTTCATGAAATGGATACTAATGTATTCTCATAGTTTAGATCATGAATAGGAATAGATATTTCTTATGTTTACCTACTTCTAAGTATTATATTTTTTACCTCTCCTGTCTTGACTGATGAGATACACAGTAGTCATCAAATTAAATATACATGATTGAAACTGCTTGACCTTGGTTTCACACTTTCATATGTGATAGGACAGGAGATATCTGTGTTAATTTTTTTCTTCCTTTCCCACAGGGAATTCCCAGAGGAAATGATAGCAGGAAATCACTCCATGGTGACTGAGTTTATCCTTGCTGGATTAACAAGCACACCAGAACTGCAGCTGCCTCTCTTCCTCCTCTTCTTTGGAATCTATGCAGTAACGATGGTGGGGAACCTGGGCATGATCACTCTGATTCTGCTCAGCTCCAACCTGCACACACCCATGTACTTCTTCCTCAGNTGGATGATATTTGGGGTGTATAGCATGGGTTTTATTGGTGCCACAGCTCACACAGTGTGCATGCTAAGAGTCCATTTCTGTAAGGCTGATGTAATAAATCATTACTTCTGTGATCTTTTCCCTTTATTGGAGCTTTCCTGCTCCTCTACTTTTATCAATGAAGTAGTTGTTCTATGTTTTAGTGCTTTCAATATCCTTTCCCAACACTGAGTATCCTGAGCTCTTACATCTTCATCATTGCCAGCATCCTCCGTATTAAATCCACTGAAGGCAGGTCCAAAGCCTTCAGCCCCTGCAGCTCACACATATCGGCTGTTGCTGTCTTCTTTGGGTCTGCTGCATTTATGTACCTGCAGCCATCATCAGTCAGCTCCATGGACCAAGGGAAAGTGTCTTCTGTATCTTATACCATTGTTGTGCCCATGCTAAACCCCTTGATCTACAGCCTGAGAAATAAGGATGTCAAGGACGCAGTAACAAGATTTTATGAAAAAAGTTTCTCATGAAAATATTTTTCTATCCCAAAATATCATGGACCTATATTTCCTTCTAGTATAGCTTTAAAGATTCTCATAGGCCAAGTTATATCTTTTTTATTTTGTGTCATACTTCAGATTATGGGTTTTTTTAATTTCTGATTTTTTTTTTTGCCTTAAAGCTTGTAATACAGTTGTGCTAAGAAAACAGTGTGCATATGTTTATATTTTAGGAAAGTCTGTGTCGTTAGTTTTTCAAATGTATTTTTTCAGAAAATCTTTGACATCAATTGTCTTTCCCCATATTCCCTTGTTTACCAAACTTTCCTATTGCCCAAGTCATTTAAGCTTGTTCTATTCCATTATTCTGTTTTATTCCTTATGTCACCAAGTTCTGTCTTCACTACCTTTAATGGTTCTTCTTCATATTATCCATGCCTGTTCCATGGAATCTTTGCGGAATAGCATGTAGGAAGACTGTAAGGGACAACAGTGGTGGGTGACTATACTGTCTTCCAGAAACAATAGGCATTTGGGACATCATGCACAAGACCTGCTCAATCTCAAGCCAGGCAAAATCACAGCATGAAGAGGAGGGATGTTCAAATATCCTGGCACTACCTGAGGAGTTATTGGTAGTTGATAACTGCTGGGAGATGGAGAGTTAGCTTTATTTAAGGCTGTGACCCCTGGTACCTCTAACACCCTTCAGTCAATGGTTGCACACCTAAAATTATACAGGTGGTACAAATGAGACTCCATGTTTTAGTTTTTAATTTTTTTTTAATGAGAACACCTATTTGGATGAATATTAAATGGGGAAGGATGATCTGTGATAGGAAGGGTAAGAGGATGAAGGTGATCAAAATACATTGAATGAAATTATCAAATAATTAATAAAAATTAAAAACAGAAAGGAACAAACAGACATCTCTACCTAATAATGTTTCACCTGCCCCACATTTACTCACCATCATTGGACCTGATTATCCCATATCTGAAACATCATCTGTCTGATCACAGGTGCAAAACATTATTATAGACTTTGTTAGCAGTTTAAAACCCAGAGCCTGGTAATGTCACTGCAATTTTAGCTTATCTAATTTTTGGAGGTCAGAGACTTTTTCCTGTGCTAATAATATCTTATATTCACAACTGATTTTCTTATAATACAAGGTTCCACATGTATGCTTATCCACCCTCATATGCATATATATATGTAAATGTAAAATATGTAAATATAAATGTTGATCTTTACTGTTTGAATCTGCTTTGTAAGGTTTATGTATATGTATATTGTATTTTCCTGCTATAGGAACATTTTTTTTATATTCATGGGTACTCAGAGACCAAATCTTCTGGGTTCAGATCCCATCTTAGAGGACCTGACCTAAGGTGAAAGTCAAGTTAACTATCAAGCCAGTACCTAGCACCAGTTTCCAGGCCATCCTCTATCAAGGCCTGCATGTAGCACCAGTTTCCAGGTTATTCCCCAACAATCTCCACCTCCAGGTTACGAGCCTGTACATGACACTAACAACCACCAATCAGAAGGAAAGCAGAAATTAAGATTACGGTTTAGTTCCCAGCACCAGCAAATTAAATTAAAGGCCATAAAGCCCCCACTCCAATCAGATGTGTACCAGGCTAGATACCCCCTTCTTTCCTCTATAAATGCTTGTCTGAAACTGGGCTTGGGGCCTTCTCCCATTCTCCTTCAGCAGAAATAGTGGTTTGGCCCAAGCTCAAGCTTCAGTACAAGAGACCCTAATGCAATTGCATCAGATTCAGCTCTTTGGTGGTCTTTTGAGGGTTCAAGAATATTTCCTGGCACAACAGTACTACATAGGGAAAAAAATGTGAATTTTATTACCAAGTATATTTTTATTCATTGAATATATGAATGTTATAAGAAAATGTTTGAAATATCCTTGATAATTTTGAGGACTGACAGACAATAAAATGATTAAATCTTAGCATATCTGTAAGATAGGTACAAAAATCAAAAAAGAACTCTACCAGAAAGAACAGATACTAAAAATCGTGAAGGAAAGCTACTACTATAGCTAGTGGAGATCTAATGGACCTAGGAATCAGATGAATGGTGTGTCTAAAGTCACTATCTGCGAACAGAACAGAATAAGTTAATGAATTTAATTTCTAACAGTCCAGTGTGTATTTAAAAGCACGATGTAGTTTCATCCACAGCAAAACAGAACTCCACCTGGATTCTAAAATGTATTCTTATAGCCACAGGTAAGTGTAGCCCCCAATTCTCACCAAAGGCGATTCTCTTTGTAACAAAGTCCGTTAGAGAAAAAACAATGGGTAGTCAAATAAATACAACAATTGCTCCTAAAGATTCCTCTGCCTACAGAGACGTTCTACAAAGACTAGAAAATGTCTCCCTCTGAATCATATATAATAGTCATGTGGGGTCTCTGAGTTGTGTATTTGATGCCATTTCCTCAGAATGCTGAGGCCCCACCTTACTTAGCTTTTCTGTATAAGTGTTTTTGTGTGTCTGTCATTTTGTCATTCCGCTCTTATGGTTTCTATTGATAAGATGAAACACCACGGTCAAAAGTAACTTGGGAAGAAAAGGGTTTTTTTCACTTACATATCCACATCACAGTTCATCACTGAAAGTAGTCAAGGCAGGAACTCAAACAGGGAAGGAACTGGAGAGAAGAGCTGATGCAGGGCCATGAAGAAATGAATACTGCTTACTGTCAGGTAGTATGGCTTTCTCAGTTTACCTTCTTATAGATCCCAGGACCACACACCTAGAGATAGCACCATCTACAATGGGCTGAGTCTACCCACAAAGTCTCTTACTAAGAAAATGATGTATAGGCTTGCCTGCAGCCTGATTTTTATGGAGGCATTTCTCCTTTCAGATTATACTACCTTGTGTCAGATTGACACAAGACTATCCAGGACAATTTCTGTTGCTTCTTGTCATGAAAGGTTCCAGCAGCATAGGACACCACAGTCACCTACCACAAATTATATATATATATATATATATATATATATATATATATATATATATATGCACCAGACAAGAGATCCTGCTTATGATCCTATCCCAAATATGTTATAGCAATATGTTCTTTAATTTGTTACTCGGGTGGGNACAAGGAGAAAAAATTGGCTGTCCCAAGTTTCTACCCGAAAACATTCCACTCACCAATTCTTGGCCTTGGTTTCATCTGCTATCACTCATCAAAGGGAGCATATATAACCTCAAACAGTCCTTCCTCACATAGGAAGAGGTTGCAATATCACGATTGCCCTCTCAGACATTCCTGATTTACACAGATATGTCTTGATTCATATCTCAGTATCTGTTTCTGCAGGGAACCTAAAACAAATTGCCTCTCATGCCATTGGTCCCTGATTGGACACTTACTATGTTGTGTGTGTGAGACTTTTCCCTAAGCTATGAGACCAGGCTCTCCAAGTAGAGACCAAAGAATACATTCAACCCAAATCTGGCTAAATAAACTCTCTTGGGTTTGCTTACAGAAATATGGGTGAAATGTTACTTATAAGAACATGAATGACCCAAAGGCAGCTGTATCACTACAAAGCCTACTGTCATTGGCAGTTCCTCATGAAAGTCACATTCCTGGAGCTCCCTGGAGGACTTGCAGTTAGCTGTATAGGATTAAATCTGATTCCCCTTGACAGTTCTTACTGTTTATTTTACGTAACCTTGGGGATAAAGAGGCATTTGAAATACTATAAATTTGTGTAACTTCCTGTGACTTGGGGATTGCATATTTTCTGAATCCCAGTGAACCACCCTCCAGAACTGAATGTTTCAATTTGGAGTAAAATGTAACACAACGTTTGGTAGGACTGCTGAGTTAGGCATAATTCCTACCTTATATTCATGTTAGGACCTCAAAGATAGATAGATTCTCTTTATCTCTATATTCCTCTTTCTAACATGCTCACACTGCCTACATGTTCTTTTCCACTTATTCACAATTTCCTGGCTTATTGGCTTATTAAGAATAAATGCCTGAACTTGGCTTATTTGGGCTATTCTGGTCCATGTTCTGACCAATTTTAATAATACACTGTTTGCTAAATTTCCTGATAGCCATTCTGTGAATAATAAGTTCCTTTCCCCATCCTTCACTGACCTGGGATTATTGAGAAGTCAGTACTTAATTATATGTGATACCTAAGAAATGCTAGAGATTTTCAAGTGCTATTCTGATGCGGTTACAAGCAGGATATAGCAGCCGTGAGATTAAAAGTTTATATAAAGCACCAGTGTCTGAAATGCAAAGGCAATGTGTATTGCCAGCTTAGCTCTGAGATGGCTGTTACTGCTCCTAGGAGCAGTAGTCATGCTCTCAGCCTCTCCTGGCTTAGCTCAGAATGGATTACAACCATCCCCTAACCTGAGAAAGCTGGGAGCTCCGTCCAAGCTCCACTGACTCCTTCTCAGCTTCTCTTTTGTTCCTCCTGGTTAGCTTCATCAAGCTGCCATCACCCGACCTGGCTTCTATCTCTGCTCACCTTTTCTCTGTGAAAGAAAACACTTAGACAGCTTTATTAATTTAGATTTTGTCAGATGGCACAGTTTCTGGGCACGGAAACTCCTGCCCTAACATTATCATCTAGTCTATATCCACTTGTGGCAGAGGCCTTCATTTCTAGCAACCCCAAATTCTTCCATGACTGCAGCTTTTTTCTTATTCCAAAGCCTGACCAAAGAGCCCCCCTTCTTTCCTAGTGTCCCTTTTTCTTCTGGGACCCAGAAGTCCTTCCATTACCTTTCACACAGCAATTGACTCCTGCCTTCTTATTTGACACAATTAAGAATCAGCACCTCCCCCTGTAAATGTGCTTGTCTCCTTCTTGCTTTTTTTTTTTTCACTGCTGTCATGGTTTCTTTATTTCCTTGTTTCTTAGTTGAGATCAAAATAGAAATTTTTGATACTGAGTTTTAATTTCAGAACACCTTTACACACAGATGTCTTTGCAAGATTATTACAAAGATACCTGTATCATTTGTGTTCTGATTTCTCTGCAATTATTACAATAGCTCACTTATAAGGAAGTAGCTGAGATTGGTACATCACTGTTATCTATACTCCATGCTTCGTTTACATTTTCTTAGCATTTTACCGGGTGTTTTCTTTCTCTTCTCAGTGCCTGGCAAACACAGAAGTGTATGCTCACAGTCAGCTATTAGATGGAACACAGGACTCCCAAGGAAGGAGCTAGAGAAAGTACCCAAGGAGATAAAGGGGTCTTCAACCCTATAGGCAGGAGAATAACATGAACTAACCAGTACCCCCAGAGCTCATGTCTCTAGCTGCATATATAGAATGAGATGGCCTAGTTGGCCATCATTGGAAAGAGAGGCCCCTTGGTCATGCAGATTGTATATGCCCCAGTACATGGGAGTGCCAGGGCCCAGGGCCACGATGTGGGAGTGGATGGGAAGGGGAGCAGGGCGGGGATGGGGGAGGGTATAGGGAACTTATTGGATAACACTTGAAATGTAAATGAAGAAAATATCTAATAAAAATTGGAAAAAAAAGAATTCCTTTTAAGGTCTCCAATTAATGGTATAATGACATCTCAGTCACCTCTAGACCTCACAATTCTAGAAATTCCTTTCTAGTTGTGAGGATGTGTACAGTTAAGGATAGAAACTGGGTATTTTGTAAAATATCACTGTAGATCAGGCAGTTGCATTTACCCATGAGTTTTGGGTAAGGATGTATGTTTAATTTCTTTCTGAGAGAGGAAGGCCACGAAAGAACGTAAAAGCAAGGTACAGTTGTCATGACAACTATCAGAAGGCATCAAGTGCAACCCATTCTTAAGGAAAAAGAAATTGTACTCCATTTCTATGAATTGAGAATTTGATTCAGAAGTGTATATTTTAAATTTGTGTCTTAACTCCATTTATTTGATTAATCAAGTATTTAAATTACTGTAGACACATACATTTAATCCTAGTTTCATATATATTTTACTGTAAAGTGCTGCAATTTTTTTCTTTAATTAGTTTTAGATATGGGGATTGAAAATCCTTTTCTATAATGCCTATATCCCTTTCATGTATGTTTCTTACTAATGAAAAATGTTCTAAATATCTTATTTCCCTCCCAGAAATAATACTACACATTTCTGTCATCTCTCTATATATTTATTGAATAAAAGAGTTAAAAATATGCTGCCCTCATGGGAGCTGTGTTTGTTCATTGCTACTTTGGTGTCACTGATTCTATTCACTGAACACACTAAGCAAATAATCATGTGTTTATACTAATTCTGTACAGAGTTACTCATATAATTACCTGAATTTAATTCACAAGTTTGTGTTCATTGGAAGCTTTAAAAAGAGAAAACATTAATATAATGCTTTCTACTCAGGATTAGTACCAGACAGGTTAACTTAGACATTTTCATTGCTGATATGTAAATTCCACATTAAAAAAGAGAGTATTTACCATCATCTATCCGCTATATATTTATTGCTCTATTTCTTCTCTTAGCTATAGTGGTCCCAGAATTTTCCCTGCACTCTTAAGGGAANAAAAAAGGTGAGGTCCTAACTTCCATCTGTCCTGGAACCTCTTAGCCTCAGAATGTCAGATTACCTCTACTTTTTAGATACTATAGATTTTTTAGGGAAAGTTGAAAATATCACTAATGTTTGAGAACCAAATTTTCTCGCAGGAAGTTTTCATGCTTGGATGGTTTTTATTCTTACAAAATATATTTCAGTGGCTATATCTGTTTCCTCTAAGATGAAATACAAAACAGAAACAACCAACCAACCAAACAAAAAAATCCCAGAATCTTTACGGCAAGTCATAGAGGTACTAGGTGTAAGTTATGTTTACAAATTTTGGGTACCCCTGGAAGGCACTATATTGTATTAAACAAGCCAGTCAAAAAAGAAAATATTACTAAATAGTTCTATTGTTATAAAGTAAAAATAATTGTCAAACCCATATATATACAGAATATGATAATTATTTCTAGATAATAGAGGCTGAGTAAGAAAATGACCTGTTCAGTGGCTATAAATCCTTTCTAATGGAAGAAGAATTAAGCTATAAAATGCTACATGCAGTATAGTATCTAAATTTAGCACATTGTAATATGTACTCAAAGATTTTGGAAAAATTTCCCTCAGATTTTGATATTTTAGTTATAACACACTCATCTCTGAGGTTAATAAAAAGGAGGCTAATATATATAGATATATATGCATGGGATATGTGACAAAAGTTAATGTAAAAGAGGCCTAGAATTTGAAAGAGAGCAAGGAAGGTTATATCAAATGACTTGAAGGGAAGAATGGGAAGAAGAAAATAATGGAATTATATTATAATCTCAAAAAAATAAATAAAATAATTTTTAAATTAATAGGCTGTGTACAAAGAAGGGGAATTCTGAAACAATGGATTTAGGCAGTCTCCTTTAGTTCCTTCCTGAGTTCCTGGACTGATTCCCCTCAGCTATGCGGTCTGTGGATGTAGAGCTTGAGGGATGAGATGACAAGTTTTGTTGCCCAGAAAGCATGAGTGCATTCCTGATGTTGAACACTGAACCAGAAGATGTATATTCATGGAGTGTGGGTTTGTTTAAGTATAATTGTTCCTTAGCCCCACTTCTTCACCTTTAAAATAAGAAAACACTAATTTTGAAATTTTCAGGAGCCTACAGTTAAGAAACTTTGAGCTTTTAAAGTGACTTTGGCCTTTTAAGTTGTTACAATTTTTAAAGACTTGGAGGATTTAAAATTTATATGATATTTTATATTATGATATAAAGTGAAACTTTGGGGATAAAAAGATTATGATTTAACAATGATATATTTGTATGTTCAGTTTACATAAGGTGGAGGTTCTAGTTTATTTTTATTATTAACTTGAAATGATCTAGAGTCACCAGAGAAAAAGGAACTCAATTGAGTTGGAAAGTTTACCTTGGAAAAATTCTACATGACAATGTCTATGAGAGACTCTTTGCTGTATGACAAATGTGTGAGGGTCCAACCCACCTTGGAGAGGATCTTTTCTGGGCAGGAGCCCTGGGTTCTATAAGAAAGCTAGCTAAACATTTATCAGTATACAAGCTAATAAACAGTATCCTTTCATATTTTTTTCTATTGCTGTCCTAACTTCCCCCAATGGAGAACTATGACCTGAAAAAAATAAAGAATAAACATAGGTTGAAAGAGGTCTTTTCTTCCCAAAGGTGCTATCAATCAGAGTATTTTATCACAGAAACAGAAAAGCACACTAGAACAGATAGTAAACTCTCTTACATATTACATATCACTAATCGATGAACCTATTACTATTGTCCTTTAAAGTTCCCACATCTCAACAAATTTTCATCAATGAGTAAATTTTCAACATATGAATTCTCTGAGATAAAGCACAACCATATCAACATGGGGATTCATTATATTTCTCTTGTTTATTTTATTTTCTGACATTATTTTCTAATTATATTGTTTTCTTCTTCCCTTCCTCCTCCCTAGTATTGTAATACACACCTCCTTGCTCTATCTCAAATTTACGGCTTCTTCCTTCATTGATTCCTGTATTATATATATCTATGTAAAGATATATTCCTAAACATAACCTGACCAGGTTGTATAATATTATTTGTATGTTTTCAGGGCTGACCACTTGGTGTTGGGTGTTTTCTATATTGGGGAATAAATTTACAATGCATAAATTTCAAGAGATGCAGAAAATTAATTAATATGAAACTCATTATTTTATATTTCTTTTATTTTTAGAGATTATAATATATCAATTTATAAGTTTACCATTTTATACTTATATTTTATACTTGCCATACTTTTTATATATTTTACTAATATAATTTTATATTATAAACTTTTAATTGTATCATTTTTAAATACAATTACGTCATTATGTCAGTTGGGGTGTTCTTCTCTTGGGAAAACTATTTCTCCCACTCTCAGCATCCCTTAGTTGCTCCTCATAGTTCTTTGTGTAGAGTTGAAGCCTCATGGGCCTTTCTCATCCACTTTAACATGTCCATTGTTGTTTTCCTTATTCAGCTCATGTTTAGGCAGCCAACTTTATCTTTAATAGAAACAAAACTAGGAGATTTGCTCAAATAAATAAAATATATTTCATAAAACTAGTACTACCACTTCTGAGTTTGACTTTAAGTTAACAGTACCAATCTCTAGACATTATTAAGCTTTTCTAGAAAACTACAGAATTGATCCAGAATGGGAATGCTTTCTGGTGTAGGAGATAACCAGCTGCAGAGTTAGAAGAAAACAAGTATGAGCAGTAAGTCCCTTCCATCCAGCATTGCATGTTGTAAGCAGTGCTACTCCAGAGTCTTTTGTATGACTTTTTTTTATCAGTGTGTTTTCTATACTTGTAATTGTGTTAAAATACCTTGGACCTGCAATAACTGCATGCTTTATATTTTGTAGTGTTCTCCAGCTGTTTTCCTAGAATTCTGTACTATTTTAAAACTTCACCAATAATCTGAGATTGCAAATTCCTTATGTCTTTGCAATTAATTACCACTTTATCATGACCCTGCCAATCAATTCGAAATTTTGTTTCACTATAATTTTTAGTTAAATGTCCTTATTGACTAATGATGGTACACACATTTTCAGATATTCTTGTAATGCATGAATGTGCATTGTACTTCTTTCTGTAACTCAAACAGCTTTTGCCATTCTATATTGAATCGTTACATCTATTCTTGACTCTAACTTTAAAGTTTCTCTCAACTGCCCCAACTTCCCGAAATCAGGCTAACATCCTAAAACTAATAAGTCAGAAATTCAATTTATACAGCATTTTCTCTACAACTTTAATCTGCATGGTCATCTGCATGAAACTTGTACAACAGCATGGTCTGTCACCCAGTAAGTAATTATACCAAGTGATAGGAAGTGAGAATCTGTTGGTATCCACTCACACTAGGCCAAATAAATGAGTGTGGCAATGACAAACATGAGAAAACACATCAGTAGCAGGAAGCAGTACTCGAATGAAGTCCCTGGGGTGGTGCTGCACCAGAGCTCACCCATCTCAGCTGAACAGCTTGGTGGGCAGTCTCCAGAGATCTCATTTACCCACTGTAGCTCATCTTAATTTATGCCTAAATATTTTCACATTTTCACGATATTTCAAGTGGATTTTTATGATTGATGAGTTTTCTTGATGATCTTGGTTCTCATTTCTATAATGGCCTTTTAAAATAATTACAATGCTACTGTCTTAAAGATTTCTTGGAACTTGTGTATATAAATTAAAATATGTACATGAAAAAGTATGTTTATAGTTTATTTTCAAATTCAGATGCCTATGGATTTCATGTTCTCACTTAAATTTCATTGCCCTAACTTAAATTTCTGCTACAATGTTGATTAAAGCATGGCTTAGCCTGTTTGATATCCGTGAAAGAAAAGATTTATGTTACCACCATAAATATAGCAAGGACTGTACATGTGTGTAGAAGCCTTTCATCATAGTGTGGATGCTGCTTTTGTTGTAACACAGAAAAAAATATTTTTCTCTGCAGAGTGATTGGGAAGATAAATAACTCATGAAGAGTCATTATCAGACTCCACTGAACATACCTGATCTCTCATGGATGCCCATAAAATGAGTACTAAAATTCTCACAACAAAAATCATGCTAAGTTTGTTTTGAGATATAGTAAAATTTCTTTTATGAATGTGGGTGCTCTTGCAATTTGGGGCATAATTAAGACTTTCTCTTGGTGGACTTTCCCTTTGACGAATATGAAGTATCCTTCCTCGTCACGCTTGATAACTTCTGGTTGAAAGTCTACTTAATTGTATATTAAGATGGGAACTCCAGCTTGATTCTTGAGACCATTTACTTGGAAGACTTTTTCCCAGCCATTTACTCTGAGATAGTGTCTGTCTTTGTTATTTAAATGTGTTTCTTATATGCAAAAAAAAAATGCTGGATCCCATTTCCATATCCAGTCTGTTAGCTTCTGTCTTTTTATAGGTGAGTTGAGTCCATTAATATTGAGAGATATTAAAGAGCGATGACTGTTAGTTCTTGATATGTATGTTTTTGTATGTGGCTTCATGTGCATGTGGCTCTCTCCTTTTGACTTTGTTGTGAGATGATTAATATTTTGTCTTTTCTTTGTTGTGAATACTCTCTTTGTGTTGGAGTTTTCCCTCTAGAATCCTCTGTAGGGCAGGATCACTGTACAGATACTGTTTGAATTTGGTTTTGTCCTGGAATATTTTGGTTTCTCCATCTATGTTGATTGAGAATTTTGCTGGATATACTACCCTGGGCTGGAATCTGTGCTCTCTTAGAGTCTGCATGACTTCTGACCAGACTCTTCTAGCTTTTAGTGTCTCTGTTGAGACGTTTGCTGTAATCAGACCCTGGACCACCCACCAGGCAGAATACACCAGCTGATATGAAGCCCCAAACACCAATAGAGCCAAGGACTGCTGGGTCTATGTTCAGACAGAGAAGATGTACCTAACCCGCAAGATATTGGAGGCCCTAGTGAGTTTAGATGTCTGGTTGGGTGGAGACAGGGTGGTGGAGAGGTGGCATGGAATAGGAAAGAGTTGGATGGTGGACTAAGAGGGGAATAAAATCTGACGTGTAAAAATAAATAAATAAATAAATAAATAAATAAATAAACCTAATAAAATTTTAAAAAATTAAAAGTAAGTAGAATATTCTCAAACAAATATAAATTGCAAAGAAATATCATACTCAGTGACAAATATAACTTATCTTTAACTACAACTGCCTGGGTTAATCAATCTAAGGCTTTAGAGGTCTAAAATTTAAGATTATCGGTCAGAAAAATGAAAGATGCCTACCAAAATAGAGCTTGAGTTCTGTTTCACACTTCATAATGTGGTAAAAATAAATAGTTATTTCACTTTTATCTCTTTCTACATAGAACTCAGAGAAGAAAATGTTAAAAAGAAATGATTCTGGCGTGACTGAGTTCATCCTTGCTGGGTTAACAGACAAGCCAGAGCTGCAGCTGCCCCTCTTCCTCCTCTTTCTAGCAATCTATGTGGTCACAGTGGTGGGGAATCTGAGTATGATCGCCCTGATATTATTCAGTTCTCAACTGCACACACCCATGTACTTCTTTCTCAGCAGTCTGTCCTTCATTGACCTCTGCCATTCTACTATCATTACTCCGAAAATGCTGGTGAACTTTGTGACAGTGAAGAACATCATCTCCTACCCTGAATGCATGACTCAGCTCTACTTTTTCATGATTTTTGCTATTGCAGAGTGTCACATGTTAGCTGTAATGGCATATGACCGCTATGTTGCCATCTGTAAGCCCTTGCTCTACAATGCTGTAATGTCCTTTCAAGTCTGTTCCTGGATGATTGTTGGAGTATATATTATGTCTCTGATTAGTACCACAACTCACACAATCTGCATGCTAAAAGTGCATTTCTGTGAGGCTGATGTAATAAATCATTACTTCTGTGATCTTTCCCCACTCCTGAAACTCTCTTGTTCAGATACTTTTATTAATGAAGTAGTAATTTTATGTTTCAGTGTTTTCAATATCTGTATTCCAACTCTGACAATTCTAAGCTCATACATCTTCATCATTGCCAGCATTCTCCGGATTAAATCCAAAGAAGGCAGGTCCAAAGCCTTCAGCACCTGCAGCTCACACATATCAGCTGTTGCTATCTTCTTTGGTTCCCTTGCATTCATGTACCTTCAACCATCATCAATCAGCTCCATGGACCAAGGGAAAGTATCTTCTGTGTTTTATACCATTGTTGTGCCCATGCTGAACCCCTTGATCTACAGCCTGAGGAATAAGGATGTCAAAGTTGCTCTAGATAAGTTCCTTGAAAGAAAGTTTTTCTTGTGAACAAGACTGAATTTTCTTTACTAAAATTCTTGTTTAGAGGGTTAGCAAAAAGTCCAGATAGCTAAGTATGGAGATATGATATGAAAGCAGTGCTATCACCATTTATTTTAAAAGTCAACAAGGGCAGGGCAAGTTTTAGCCAATGGAACATGTGAAGGACAGCATCTGTCTGTGATTCGAAGAACCATCTGCTTATCATAGCATGTATCACACTGTTCAATTTGTCAAACTTTCAAAAGACTTCCTGTGAATGATTCAGTTTTATGTATGTGAACTACGTTCCTTCTATGCAAGCAACATATATTTATCCTACAGTGAAGAGTAAACATATATGGCCCAATTCCTTGGTCATCTCAATATTCTATGTAATTAGCCTTTGTAATTAAATATATTTCTAAAGATTTCTGACATTGTAATATCCAAAAATAATAATTTTATTAAAAAGTAAAATATGCAAAATGTTTTTTCTTTTTGTTCTCTTTATATCCTGATCATTGACACCCCCCCAGGTCATATCCTCCACACAATCCCTCCCTCGAAAAATCCCCCTCCCTTTCTCCAAGATGGTGGAGGCCACCCCTGGACATCCTCCTGCCCTGGCATATCAACTCTCTGTTACTCTAGTCACATCCTTTCACACTGAAGCTAGACAAAGTAGTCTAACTGCTAGAAGAACATACCTAATTTTTGTTAATTGTGTTGGATGTATTAAAGGATATTGAGTGATATGATAAGGTTAATATCAAAACAAAACAAAACATGAACAAACAAAGCATATTTGGATGAGACACGCATCACTAAACAATGCACACATATGCACAATTCTCTAAAGCAGAGTAGAAGAACAAAATGTTTTATATGGGTCTATGTTTTCTAATATTTGTAGGTATATATTCAGCATGGAGCTGACCATAGCAGATTCAGAAGTACATTATTTTACTATTATACTTGCATGAATTATTTATTCATACATAGAAAGCAAAACTCAAAAAAAATTGTTTTCTGATTAATTCCCAGAATTGTTAAACATCCTCATGTTCTTTAAAAAGTCTATTTTTCCTCAAAAATGAAGACTGAATTAGAGACAGAACTTGCAAAATAAATTAATGGCCTTTATTTCCATTACCTAATTAAAT
Organism: Mus minutoides; assembly: GCA_902729485.2. Taxonomy (NCBI): domain Eukaryota; kingdom Metazoa; phylum Chordata; class Mammalia; order Rodentia; family Muridae; genus Mus; species Mus minutoides. Next base: position 55,918 of record LR752168.1, on the reverse strand, counting down.
ATTATTGCTTCTCTTTGCAACTGCAATCATAAGACTGATTTTATGCTTTGGGACATAACCATGCATATCAGGCTACCTTGGTAGCTCTAAGTAGCCTCCAAAACTACACCATGACCTGATAATGCCTTCCTGCATATAGCAGCATTTGGAGAATCATTCTAGCATCCTCTTAAGTTATCTCCAAATTGGGGGGGGGGGTCCTTATTCTTTAGTGCTATTTCCAGGTAATAGGTGATGGTTGTGTTGTTTCTGATTCCTTAAAGCTTCAAAGCTTTGAAAATTTTTATTAAGTATAAATCTCAGCCAGGATCATCTACATGATTCTGTTTAAAATCTCTTAGTTACAAAATAAAACAAAATGACATCTTCACAGAAAGAGGTCTTGTACGCAGTCCAGGATGATGGGGTAACTTGTGTTTGGAGGAAGAAAGTGAGGGGGAAAGAAGTTGGGATAAGAGTAACCAAGATTCACTGCATTCAAGTATGAAATCACTAAAGAATACATTTAATAAAGTATCTTAACTTCATAATATATAATATGAAAGTTAAAATATGAAACATTATAAATCCAGTATATATGTCAAGGATTCCTACCCAGGATTAGGTGAACAAATGCCGTGTCTATTTCTACCATTACAGGAGCTGTCAGATTGATTTCCATAGTAGCTGAACCACTTTACATTCCAACCAGGAATGAATGAGTCTCTTTCTTTATATCCTAAACACCATTTAATTTTAATGAACATTTTTATTAATTATTTGAAAAATTTAAATGCATACAATATATTTTGATCATATTCAACCCTTACTCCTCTGAAATACTCCAGTATCTTGTCTCTCTCCCCATCACCTCTCCCAAACATTATTCTTCTTTTGAAAACAATCTCATTGACCATTGAGTAAAATATGTGCGCTCTCTCTATATGGATTGATATAGATATATGCACGGAAGCATGATAGACTAACCAGAAACAACACCTCAAAAACAAAGTAGCTCTCTCTCCAATAATACAGATCAGACATGTGTCTAGGGGTGTATATAGCTGGGTCATACCGTAGGTCAATTCCATGCTTCTAAGAACCCTCTACTGATTTACATAGTGGTTGAAATAATCTGCACTTTCATTTCAGGTGTTAAAAATATTCCTCTTTCATTTTTCCCTGTCAGCTTTTGCTGTCAATTGTTCTACTAAACTTTATGATTGTAACTAGAGTAACATGAACTCTCAAAGTAATTTTTTATTGGCATTTTCCTGATGGTTTTGGATATTAAGCTGTTTGTTAAATATTTCTTCCCCACTTTAACTTTTTTTTTTTTTGAGATCTCTTGGTTCCATTCTATAGACCATTTTAATTTACTTGTTTGTTTTTAGGATGATTTTTATTTTAGTTTTTGTTTAATCTAGATCATAATTCTCTCATAACATACATCTTGAAAAGACATTTTCCCATTTTCTCAGCTGCTGCTTATTGCAATTACAGTTTCCTTTGCTATAAAGACTTGTAATTCCACGGGATATTATCACTCAATCATTTGTCTTATTTGGTTATTATTTTATACTTTTCCCTTTTTTATTAGATATTTTCTTTATTTACATTTCAAATGTTAGCCCCTTTCCCAATCATGCCTAGAAACCCCCTATCCCATCCCTCTTCTCCCTGCTTCTATGAGGATGTTCCCACACCCACCCACCCACTCCCAACTCCCCCCTCTGGCATACCCCTACACTGGGGAAATCAACGGCCTCTCCACACATTGATGCTAGACAAGGCCATCCTCTGCCACATATGTAGCTGGAGCCATGAGTCCCTCCATGTGTACTCTTTTGTTGGTGGTCCAGTCTCTGGGAGCTCTGGAGTGTCTTGGTTAATATTGTTGTTCTTCCTATAGGGTTTTATGTCTCTTAATTTTTTACATAGAAATACTGTGCTATTGATAATAATTTTATTTTATTTACTTTATATTCCAGTCACAGCCCCGACTCCCGCCTCTCATCCCAGTCAAGCCCTTACATATGTCTCCCCTACTACCCCTCAAATTTTTCTCAGAGAAGGGTTAGCCCTCCACCCTTGGATACTACCCTGAAACATTTAGTCCCAGCAGGACCAGGCACATCCTAAAATGCTGAGGCCCAATTGTGTAGTACAGGTAGGAGAATGGGATACAATGGCAGGCATCAGTGTCCAAGACAGCCCTCACTCCACTATAGGAACCCAAATGGAGACCAAGATGTACCTTTGCTCCAAATGTGTCCAGGAACTTGGTCCAGCCCTGCTTGCTCTTTAGTTGGTGGTTCAGTCTCTGTGAGTCCCCATGGTCCCAGGTTAGCTGACTCTGTTAGTCTCCCTGTGGTGTTCTTGACCCCTCTGGCTTGCTCATTTCTCTTTCCCATTTTTCCACAAAACTGCCCTAGCTCTGGCTGTTGTTTAGCTGTGGGTCTATGCATCTGTTTTGGTCAGCTGCTAGATGAAGCTTCTCAGGAGACAGTTATGCAAGGTTCCTGTTGACAAGCATGGCAGAGTATCAGTAATAGTGTCAAGTGTTGGCTCTCTCTAATGGGAGCATCTCAAGTTGGGATAGTCATTGGTTAGCTGTCCCTACAGTCTCTGCTCCATCTTTATTTCTGGGCATCTAGTAAGCCACAGAAATTTGGGGTTGAATATTTAATGGATTGAAATCCCCCTCCATTCAGTGGAAATCCTGCCTGACTAAAGAGGTGACCACGTCAGTCTCTATATCCCCTACTGATATGTATCTCATCTAGACTCATCCACATAGAGTTTCTGTATCCTCCTCCATCCCAGGCCTTCAGCTAAAGAGATACCCTTCAGCAATTATAATTCTTACTGCCAGCCCTCTACTTGTCCCCCTGGCCCCACAACTGATCACCATAACCTTTCCCCGTCTCATCCCCTCTCACACTCAGTTTTCTATCTCCATGGACATCCTATAATTACTTTGTTTTCCTTTCTGGGTGAGATTCAAGTGTCTTCCCTTGTGCCCTCATTACCCACTTTCTTTTGGACTGTGGATTTGTGGCCTGCACTTTGTGGCTAGTTCCACTCATAAATGAACGTTGAAGCAGAAGTGAAAATTAAAATTTCACTCTATGCTCCTGGGTGGTAGATGCTCACCTGGCTCTCCACTAGCCTGAGATCTCTGGATTTATGAACAAAAGACATGCATGTGCAATCTTTATATTAATAGCATTAATAGCTCAATGACTGGGCACTTCCAAACCATCCTGTAGCTAACATACTTCCCCCCATATTCCCGAGTTAATACTTACTAAATCTATATTTCATCTCTGCTATCTCTGACCCAATTGGGGAAGAAGCCCCTAAGGCCAATTTTCCAGATACATGTTGGCAGGCTTTCCCTCCTGCACCTTTTCCCTCATGGACGCTCTCCCATGCCCTCGTAAAGACAGAATCCCACTTCATGCCTGGGAATCCTAAAAGTCCTGCCTTTATACCCCTGCTCATCCAATGGAAAATGGCTGTTTGATAACCAGTCGGGAATGTTATCAGAGAACTGCAGCAAACACATGAGTTCCCATGTAATCACAATCAACTCCCCCAAATTGTGTATATCATACGTGTCTTTCTAAATCTTCCAAAGGATGATATTCTAAGCTTCCATCTATTTACCAGCAAATTCCATGATGTATTTATTTTAAAATAACTGAAGAGTATTCCATTACATAGATATAACTCATTTTCTTTATCCATTATTCAGTTGAGGGACATATTGGTGGTTTCCAGTTTCTAGCTATTACAAATAAAGCTGCCAGGAACATGCATCAGCAAGTGCCTCTGTGGTATAGTGGATCCTGGGGCAGAAACATTTCCAGTTTGCTGAAAAATTGCCAAACCTATTTCCAAAGTAGTTGTACAAGTTTACACTTCTCACCCTCAGCAATATATAAATGTTCCCCTAGATCCATATCCTCACCAACATGTGGTATCTCTTGAGTTCTTTATCTTAGCTGGTCTGAGAGTGTGATGGAATCTCAAGTCATTTTGATTTGCATTTCCATGATGTCTAAGGGTGCTGAACATTTCCTTAAGTGTTTCCTGGTCATTCAAGATTCCTCTATTGGGTTACTTCATTTCTTGATGTGTAATTTCTTGAGTTCTCTATATATTTTGGATATCAATTCTTAGTCAGACATAGTTTTGGTGAAGATCTTTTCCAATTCTGTAGACTGTTGATTGTCTTATTGATGGGGAAGGATATTTCATACTCTAATTTTGGTTTATAGTCTATTTTATTAGATACTGGAATGGATCCAGCTTACTTCTTTGGTCCATTTGTATAGAAAACCTTTTCCAACCCTTTACTCTGAGGTAATGTCTATCTTTGTTGCTGACATATGTTCCTTATATATATAGCAGAATGAAGGATCCTGCTTTCTCATCCATTCTGTTAGTCTGTATCTTTTTATTAGAGAACTGAGTCCACTGATGTTGACACATATTAATGGCCAGTGATTGTTAATTCCTGTCATTTTAATGTTGATGGTATTGGTCTCTCTCTCTCTCTCTCTCTCTCTCTCTCTGTGTGTGTGTGTGTGTGTGTGTGTGTGTGTGTGTGTGTGCTTTCTTGATTTTTCTGGTACAGAATTACTTATTTCCTGTGTTTTCTTGGGTGTACTTATCTTTCCTGGATTTGCTTGAAGCTAAGCAGTGAATTCTCAAGAAGAAATACAATATTTCATTGCTACAGGAGCTGCTACTTCTGGTTTCATATGCCCACTGTTTTGCTACTCATCCAAAGTCAACTCCATTAATTCTGAGGGATATACCCCTTCCCAGGTGTCTAGCATACCCCAGACATCCCCTTCCACCCACCTGCAATCCTCAGCCTTGATATTTGCAGATTTTCATTCATTTTCCTTGTCCTCTGGCATTCTCTCCTGCCTTTCCCCCACATCTAATACTGTCACCTCCATTTCCATCCCAAGAAGTTTCCTGCATTCATCTGCCTCCTATGACTATTTTATTCCCCATTCTGAGACTCAAGTTTCCTATCTAGGGCCTTCCTTGTTGTTTAGATTTTTTGGTCTGTGGAGTGCAGCATGTATATCCTGAACTTTGCAGCTAATATCCAATATATGTTAGTATATACCATGCATGTAATTTGAGGTCAAAGTTACTTCACACAAGATGATATTTTCTAGTTCCATCCATTTGCCTGCAAAATTCATGATGTCTTTTTTTTCTTCAATTTATTAGTTATTTTAAACATTTACATTTTAAATGCTATCCCAAAAGTCCCCTATACCCTCCCCCCACTCTACTCCACTACCCACCCACTCCCACTTCTTGGCCCTGGCATTCCCTTGTACTGGGGCATATAAAGTTTGCAAGACCAAGGGGCCTTTCTTCCCAATAATGGCTGACTAGGCCGTCTTCTGCTACACATGCAGCTAGAGACACAAGCTCTGGGGTACTGGTTAGTTCATATTGTTGTTCAACATATTGGGTTGTAGACCCCTTCAGCTCCTTGGGTACTTTCTCTAGCTCCTCCATTGGGGCCTTGTGTTCCATCCAATGGATGACTGTGAGCATCCACTTCTGTATTTACCAGTCACTGGCATAGCCTCACGTGAGACAGCTATATCAGGGTCCTTTCAGCAAAATCTGGCTGGCATGTGCAATTGTGTCTGTGTTTGGTGGCTGATTATGGGACAGATCTCCAGATGTCTTTTTTTTAATAGGTGAATAGTATATTGTGTAATAAAACCAAGTTTTCTTTATTCACTTTTCTATTGAGAGACATCTGGGTTGTTTCCAGTTTCTGGCTATTACAAATTTCCCCACATCCTCACCAGCATGTCCTGTCATTTGAGATTTTGATCTTTGCCATTCTGATTTGTGTAAGAATTTCTTACATTATCCAGAAACATGAGCCTATGGAAAGCACCATGCACAATGCACTGGGACTTCCCACAAAGTCACTTCCTAAGAAAATGACTTATAGACTTACCTACAGCCTGATTTTATGGAGGTATTTTCTCAATTACAGTTTCTTCCTCTCAGTTTACTCTAGTTTGTGTCAGATTAACACAAATCCAGTGAGGACAATTCCTTTATCGGGCCAAGTTTGGTCAAGTTCCAACAATATAGGACACCACAGTCACCTACCACAAAAAACATTCAACAGGCTCTACAGCCTGCTTATGATCCCATCTGAAAAATGTTAGTTTCATGGATAGCAATATTTTCTTTAACTTGTCACTTGGCTACAGGACAATACTCCACTCACAGTAGATCCCATTCATCAAAGAGGGAAGCTACCCAAAACCAAATAGAAAAAAAAAATGGCAATCCAAGGATTCTAGCCAAATACACACCATTCACAAATTCTTGGTTTTATCTGTTATCACCCATTGCAGGGAGCATATATATGCACACACAGTGAGGAGACACAAAATTCCTTCACAGAATGAAAGGAAACAATATCACGATTGCCCTGTGAGACATTCCTGTTTCACACAGATAATCCTCGAAATCATTTTGATTCCATTGGTCCCTGATTGGGCACCTACTATGTTGTGTGTGTGACTTTTCCCTGAGCTATGAGACCAGGCTCTCCAAGTAGAGGCCAAAGAATACATTCAACCCAAATCTGGCTTAATAAACTCTCTTTCTTTTTTCATATTTTTAATTAAAAATTTTATTTATTTACATATGAAATGTTATCCTCGTTCCTGGTTTCCTCTGGAAACTCCCTATGTCATCTTCCCTGCCCAAACTTCTATAAGTGTACTCTCCCACTCAACCAAACACTCCTGACCCTCCACCCTGGCATTTCCGTACACTGTGGCATTAAGGCTTCCCAGGACCAAGGGCCTTTTCTCCCATTGATATCCTACAAGGTCATCCTCTGCTACATATGAAGCTGGAACTATGGGTCCCTCTTTGTTTACTATTGGTTAGTGGTTTAGTTCCTGGGAGCTCTTGGGGGTATAGTGAGTCGATACTGATTTCTTCCTATGGGCTTGCAAATCCTTTTCAGCTCCTTCAGTCCTTTTTCTAACTCCTCCACTGGAAACCCCATGCTCAGTCCAATGGTTGGCTGTGAACCTCTGCCTCTGTATTTGTCAAGCTCTGGCAGAATCTCTCAGGATACAACTATATCAGGCTCCTATCACCAAGCACTTCTGGGAATCTACAATAGTATCTAGGATTGTTCTCTGTATATGGCATGGATCACCAGGTAGGGCAATCTCTGGATGGTGTTTCCTTCAGGCTTTGCTAGACACTTTGTCTCTGTATTTCCTCCCATGAGTATTTTATTCCCCCTTCTAAGAATGACTGAAGCATGCACACTTTGATCTTCCTTGTTGTTGAGCTTCATGTGCTATGTGAATTTTATCTTGGGTATTCCAAGCATTTGGGATAATATCCATTAATCAATGAGTATATAATGCGTATAATTTTTAGATTGGTTTACTTTACTCAGAATATTTTCTAATTCCATCCACTTGCCTAAGAATTTTATGAATTCTTTGTTCTCAATAGCTAAATAGTACTCTGTTGTGTACATGGACAACTTTTTCTTTATCCATTCCTCTGTTCAGGGACATCTGGGTTCTTTCCAGTCTCTGGGTATTATATAAATGGCTGCTATGAGCATAGTGGAGAATATGTCCTTATTACATGTCAGAGCATCTTCTGGATAAATGCCCAGGAGTGGTATAGCTGGATCCTCAGGTAGTGCTGGATCTTAAGGTAGTATTATGTCCAATTTTCTGAGGAACCTCCAAACTGATTTCCAAAGTGGTTGTACCAGCTTGCAATCCCACCAGCAATGGAGGAGTGTTCCTCTTTCTCCACATCTTTGCCAGCATCTGCTCTCACCTGAATTTTTTTATCTTAGCCATTCTGACTCCTGTGAGGTGGAATCTCAGGGTTGTTTTGATTTGCATTTCCCTGATGATTAAGGATGTTGAACGTATTGTCAGGTGCTTTCCAGCCCTTCGGTATTCCTCAGTTGAGAATTCTCTTTGGCTCTGTAACCCATTTTTAATAGGGTTATAATATTTTCTGGAGTCCACCAGCTTGATTTCTTTGTGTATATTGGATATTATTCCCGTATCAGATTTAGGATTGGTAAAGATCCTTTCCCAATCTGTTGGTGACCTTTTTGTCTTAGTGACAGTGTCTTTTGCCTTACAGAAGCTTTGCAATTTTATGAGGTCCCATTTGTCAATTCTTGATCTTACAGCACAAGCCATTGCTGTTCTGTTCAGGAATTTTTCCCCTGTGCTCATATCTTTGAGTCTTTTCCCCACTTTCTACTCAATAAGTGTCAGAATCTCTGGTTTTATGTGGAGTTCCTTGACCCACTTAGACTTGAGCTTTGTGAAAGAAGGTAAGAATGGATCAATTCCCATTCTTCTACATGATAACCTCCAATTGTGCCAGCACCATTTGTTAAAAATGCTGTCTTTTTTCCACTGGATGGTCTGAGTTCCCTTGTGAAAGATCAAGTGACCATAGGTGTGTGGGTTCATTTCTGGGTCTTCAATTCTATTCCATTGATCTACCTGTCTGTTGCTGTACCATTACCATGCAATTTTTATCAAAATTGGCCTGTAGTACAGCTTGAGGTCAGTCATGGAGCCTCCCCCAGAGGTTCTTATATTGTTGAGAATAGTTTTTGCTATCCTAGGTTTTTGTTATTCCAGATGAATTTGCAAATTGCCAATTCTAACTGTGAATAATTGAATTGGAATTTTTTTGGGTTTTGCATTGAATCTGTATATTGCTTTTGGCAAGATGGGTATTTTGACTATATTAATCCTGCCAATCAATGAGTATGGGAGATCTTTCCATCTTCTGAGATCTTCTTTGACTTCTTTCTTCAGAGACTTTAAGTTCTTATCATAGAGATATTTCACTTCCTTAGTTAGAGTCACACCAAGGTATTTTATAGTATTTGTGACTATTGAGAAGGGTGTGGTTTCCCTATTTTCTTTCTCATCCTGTTTATCATTTGTGTAGAGAAAGGCCACTGATTTCTTTGAGTTCATTGTATATCCAGCTACTGCACTGAAGCTGTTTATCCCTAATCATCAGGGAAATGCAAATCAAAACAACACTGAGATTCCACTTCACACCAGTCAGAATGGCTAAGATCAAAAATTCAGGTGATAGGAGATGCTGGCGAGGATGTGGAGAAAGAGGAACATTCCTCCATTGCTGGTGAGATTGCAAGCTTGTACAACCACTCTGGAAGTCAGTCTGGCGTTTTCTCAGAAAATTGGACATAGTACTACCAAAAGATCCGGCAACACCTCTCCTGGGCATATACCCAGATGATGTTCCAACTGGTAAAAAGGACACATGTTCCACTATGTTCATAGCAGCCTTATTTATAATAGCCAGAAGTTGGAAAGAACCCAGATGTCCCTCAACAGAGGAATGGATACAGAAAATGTGGTACATTTACACAATGGAGTACTATTCTGCTATTTAAAAATGAATTTATGAAATTCTTGGGCAAATGGATGAATCTGGAGGACATAATCCTTAGTGAGGTAACCCAATCACAAAAGAAGTCATTGGACATGTGCTCACTGATAAATGGATATTAGCTCAGAAACTTAGAATACCCAAGATACGATCTTCAAAACACAAGAAAATCAAGAAGGAAGACCAGCATGTGGATACTTCATTCCTTCTTTGAATAGGAAACAAAATACCCATGAAAGGAGTTATAGAGACAAAGTTTAGAGCTAAGATGAAAGGATGGACCATACAGAGACTAACCCACCGGGGATTCATCCCATAATCAGTCACTAAACTCAGACACTATTGCATAGGACAGTAAGTGTTTACTGAAGGGACCCTGATATAGCTGACTCACACAGAAGTGGATGCTTACAGTCATCCATAAGAGGGAGCAGGGGGCCCACATTGGAGAAGCTAGAGATAGAACCCCAGGAGCTGAAGGGGTCTGCAACACTAGAAGAGGAACAACAACATGAACTAATCAGAACCCCCAGAACTCGTGTCTCTAGCTCCATATGTAGCAGAAGATGGCCTAGTCGGCCATCATTGGGAGGAGAGGCCCCTTGGTACTGCAAACTTTATATGTCCCAATAGAGGGGAACACCAGGGCCAAGAAGTGGGAGTGGGTGGGCAGTGAGCAGGGAGGGGGGAGGGGGAAGGGGATTTTCGGGATAGCAGTTGAAATGTAAATTAAGAAAATATCTAATTAAAAAAAAAGGAGTTCTCTGGTGGAATTTTTAGGGTCACTTATATAAACTATCTTATCATCTGCAAATAGTGATATTTTGACTTCTTACTTTCCAATTTGTATTCCCTTGATCTCCTTTTGTTGTCGAATTGCTCTGGCTAGGACTTGAAGTACTATATTGAATAGGTAGGGAGAAAGTGGGCAGCCTTGTCTAGTCCCTGATATTAGTGGGATTGCTTGAAGTTTCTCTCCATTCAGTTTGATGTTGGCTACTGGTTTGCTGTAGATTGCTTTTATTATGTTTAAATATGAGCCTTGAATTCCTGATCTTTCCATGACTTTTATCATGAAAGGGTATTGGATTTGTCAAATGCTTTCTCAGTATATAATGAGATGATCATGTGATTTTTGTCTTTGAGTTTGTTTATATAGTGGATTACATTGATGGATTTCCATATATTAAACCAACCCTTCATCCCTGGGATGAAGCCTTCTTGGTCATGATGGATGATTGGTTTGATATATTCTTGGATTCGGCTTGCAAGGATTTTATTGAGTATTTTTACATCAATATTGGTCTGAAGTTCTCTTTCTTTGTTGGATCTTTGTGTGGTTTGGGTATCAGAGTAATTGTGGGTTCATAGAATGAATTGGGTAGAGTATCTTCTTTTTCTATTTTGTGGAAATATTTTCTTTGAAGATCTGATAGAACTCTGCACTAAACCCATCTGGTCCTGAGCTTTTTTTGGTTTGGAGAATATTAATGACTGCTTCGATTTCTTTAGGGGAAATGGGACTGTTAAGATTGTCAATCTGATCCTGATTTAACTTTGGTACCTGGTATCTGTCTAGAAAGTTGTCCATTTCATCCAGGTTTTCTAGTTTTGTTGAGTATAGCCTTTTGTAGTAGGATCTGATGATGTTTTAGATTTCCTCAGGATCTGTTGTTATTTATGTTTCCCTTTTCATTTCTGTTTTTGTTAATTAGGATACTATCACTGTGCCCTCTAGTTAGTCTGGCTAAGGGTTTATCTAGCTTGTTGATTTCCTCAAAAGAACCATCTCCTGGTGTGATTGATTCTTTGTTTAGTTATTTGTATGTATGTATGTTTGTTTGTTTGTTTGTTTCTACTTGGTTGTTTTCAGCCCTGAGTTTGATTATTTCCTGCCCTCTACTCCTCTTGGGTGAATTTTCTTCCTTTTGTGTGTGCTCTCAAGCTGCTAATGTGTGCTCTCTCTAGTTTCATTTTGGAGGCACTCAGAGCTGTGAGTTTTCCTCTTAGGACTGCTTTCATTGTGTCCCATAACTTTGGGTATGTTGTGGCTTCATTTTCATTAAACTCTAAAAAGTCTTTAATTTCTTTCTTTATTTCTTCCTTGACCAAGGAATCATTGAGTGTTGTTCAGCCACCATGTGAATATTGTCTTTCTATTATTTATGTTGTCATTGAAGATCAGCATTAGTCCTTGGTGATCTGATAGAATGCATGGGATAATCAATATTTTTGTATCTATTGAGGCCTGTTTTGTGACCGATTATATGGTCAATTTTGGAGTAGGTACCAGGAGGTGCTGGAGACTGTGGGACCTTCCACAGAATGCACACCCAAGTTGATCTGGAACTGGTGCAGACTGGAAGGGACATGTGCCCCTGGTCAGGTACGTTTTCTGCTTCCCTCTGCTGGCTCAATCCCAGCACAATTGGATTGGAACTGATGTGTGTTCCACTCCCTAGTGATCCTAAGATCATGTGGAGAGTCCTCTAGGCACTGTGGGACCTTCCACTGAGTTCATTCCCAAGGTGACCCTCAAACATAATAATTTTATTAAAATAAAATTTGCAAAATATAATGTCTAACACTTGTTAAGTGTAGAAAACTGGATTAAAGGTCATGGAATGAGTGATAACATAGCTCCTTCCCCCTCCAAAAGAACTACACTGGATGAGATACATACCTCTAAACAAGAATGCACACATACCCACAATTCTCTAAAGCAAGCTGGATGTAAGAATAAAATTTCTTATATGGGTCTGTGTTTTCTAATATTTGTAGATATGTGTCCAGCATATTACTGAGCACAGCAGATCAGAAGTGCAGTATTTTACAATTGCATACACATGAAATATTTATTCGCACCTAGGAAGAAAAACATGTAAAAAAAAGTCTGTTTAATTCCATAATAGTCAGAATTGTTAAACATTCTCATTAAAATAAAAAAAGACTATTTATCCTCAAAAGGAAAGACTGAATTAGAGACAGAGATGGAGACTTGTTTAAAAAAAAATTAGTCCCCATCATTTTCCTTACCGAATTAAATTCCACTGCTTCTCATAGAAAATGCAATCATACAACTGATTTAATGCTTTTGGGAAGTAATTGTACATATCAGACTATTCTGTACCTGTAAGTAGCCCCCCAAAATACTCACATCACTAATGACACCCTCCTAGATGGAGCAGCATCTGTAGATTTATACTTGTCTCCTCTTAAGCATCTCCAAAAACGGTGCTATTTCCAGGTAATAAGTGATGATTGTGTTGTTTCTGATTCTTTAAAGCTTCAAAGTTTTGAAATTTTTTAATAAGTATAATTCTCACCCAAGATTATCTAGGTGACCCTGTTTAAAATCTCTTGGATACAAAATAAAGCAAAAAAGCATCTTCACTTGTAGGAAGTACATGATGATGGTGTAACTGGTGTTTGGGGGAAGAAAGTGAGGGGAAAAAAGTGGAAATAAGAGAAATCAAGATGGATTATATTTATGTATGAATCTTAACTTCATATTAGATAATATGAATGTCCAAACACAAAGCATTAAAAATCATATATATATATACACACATGCATACACACACACACACACACACACACACATATATATATATATATTATATATATATATATATATATAATATATATATATATATATATATATAGAGAGAGAGAGAGAGAGAGAGGAGAAAGAAAGAAAGAAAGAAAGAAAGAAAGAAAGAAAGAAAGAAAGAAAGAAAGAAAGAAGGCGAGAGAGAATTCCTACCCTAATATCATGTCTATTTCTAACATTACAGGAACTGTAACACTTATTCTCATAGTTGCTGAACCACTTTATATTACAACCAGCAGTGAATAAGTGTTTCTCATTCTTTATACCCTAAACAGCATTTGTCATTTAATTTTAATGAAAATTTTTATTCATTCTTTGAAAATTTTGTAGATGCATACAGTATATTTTGATCATATTCAACTCCAACTTCTCTGAAATACTCCAGTATCTATTCCCATCATCTCTCCCAATCTTATGCTTTCTCAGATAATGCTCTCATTACCCATTGAGTTAAATATGTGTTGATCTATAGATGGATTGATAGAGAGTTATATATGGGAGCTTGATAGAATCAACACCTCCAAAACCAATTAGTTCTGTCTCTCCTAGGATATAGGTTGGACATGTGCCTACAAATGGTATAGCTGGGTCACATGGTAGGTTAAGTTCATGCTTCTTAAGGACACTCCGCTCTGATTTGCATAGTGATTGAAATAATCTGCACTACCAATGCAGGTGTTAAAAAAATAGCTCTCTTTCATTCTTTCTTGTCAGCTTTTGCTGTCAATTATTCTACTAAACTTTATGATTATGACTGGAGTGATATGAAACCTCAAAGTAATTTTTAATTGGAATTTTCATGGTGGAATGTACCACATTTGCTTTACTCATTATTCAGTTGAAGGACATCTAGGTGGTTTTAAGTTTCTAACTATTACAAATAAAGCTGCTATGAACATACTTCAAAAAGTGCCCCTGTGGTATAGTGGGTCATGGGGTAGCACCATTTCCAGTTTTCTGAAAAATTGCCCAAACTGGTTCCAAAGTGGTTGTACAAGATTACACTCCCCACCACCAGCAAGGGAGGAGTGTTCCCCTAGATCCACATGCTCACCAAAATGTGGTGTCCCTGGAGATTTTTATCTTAGCCTTTTTGATGGGTGTAAGATGGAATCTCAGACATCTTGACTTGCATTTCCCTAATGACTAAGGACACTGAAATTTTCTTTTTTTTCTTGAAATTTTTATTAGATATTTTTTATTTACATTTCAAATGTTATCCCCTTTCCTAATTTCCCCTCTGAAAACCCCCTATCCCTTCCCCTCTCCCTCTGCTCACCAACCCACCCACTCCATCTTCCTGGCCCTGGCAGTCCCATTTACTAGGGCATATAACCTTCTCAGGACCAAGGGCCTCTCCTCCCATTGATGACCAACTAGGCCATCCTCTGCTACATATGCAGTTAGAGCCATGAGTCCCACCATGTGTTTTCCTTGGTTGGTGGTTTAGTCCCAGGGAGCTCTGGAGATACTGGTTAGTTCATATTGTTGTTCCTCCTATGGGGTTGCAAAACCCTTCAGCTCCTTGAGTACTTTCTCGAGCTCCTTCACTGGGGATCCTGTGCATCATCCAATGGATGGCTGTGAACATCCACTTCTGTATTTGTCAGGCACTGGAATAGCCTCTCAGGAGCTCTTGTTGATATCCACAATAGTGTCTGGTTTTGGTGGTTGTTTATGGGATGGATCTCCAGGTCAGGCAGTCTCTGGATGGCCATTCCTTCAGTGTGAACATTTCTTTATGTGTTTCCTGTACATTCAAGGTTCCTCTGTTGAGAAGTCTCTGATTAGCTCTGAACCACATTTTTTTTCTATTGCGTTACTTGTTTTCTTGGTATGTAATTTCTTAAGTTCTTTACATATTTACAGTATCAGTCCTCAGTCAGATGTAGGTTTGGTGAAGATCTTTTGCCATTCTGTAGACTGTAGTTTTGTCCTGTTGAGGTGAACAATATTCCATACTCAACTTTGGTTTAAAGTCTATTTTATCAGATATTAAAATGGTTCCAGCTTACTACTTGGGTCCATTTGCTTAGAAAAAAATTTTTCCAACCTTTTACTCTAAGGTAATATCTATCTTTGTTGCTAACCTATGTTTCTTATATGTAGCAGAATGAAGGATCTTATTTTCATATCCATTCTGTTAGCCTGTTTCTTTTTATTAGGGAATTGAGTCCATTGATGTTGAGAGATATTAATCATCTCTGATTGTTAATTCCTGTTATTTTGTTGTTGATGGTATTAGTGTGCATGTATCTCTCTGTCCTCTGTCTGTCTTTGTCTCTCTGTCTGTCTCTGTCTCTGTGTCTCTGTCTGTCTCTGTCCCAATGTGTGTGTGTGTGTGTGTGTGTGTGTGTGTGTGTGTGTGTGTGTGCTTTCTTGGTTTTGCTGTTACAGAATTACTTATTTTTTGTGTTTTCTTGGGTGCAGTTATCCTTTCTGAGTTGGCTTGAAACTAAACAGAGAATTCTCAAGAAGAAATACAATACTGCCTGGCTACAGGGGTTGCTATTTTTGGTTCCATATGCCCACTGTTTTGCTTCTCATCCAAGGTCAACTCCTTTGTTTCCTAGGAACCAACCCCATCCCAGGTCTCTAGCACATCCTAGACATCCCCTTCCACCCCCCTGAACCCCCTCCCTGATATCTACAGATTTTCATTCATTCTCCTGGTCCTCTGGTCCCCTCACACCTGACACTGTCACCCCCATATCCCCCCAAGCAGTTCCCTTCCTTTGTCTGCCTCCTTTGACTATTCTATTCCAGATTCTAAGTGTGATTAAAGTTTCCTCTCTAGGGCCTTCTTTCTTATTTAATTTCTTTGGGTCTGTGGAGTATAGCATGAATATCCTGTACTTTGTAGCTAATATCCATTATATAAGTATATACCACGCATATACTTTGGGGTCAAAGTTACTTCACTCAGGATGATATTTTTAGTTCCATCCATTTGCCTGCAAAATTCATGATGTCTTTGGTTTTAATGGCAGAATAGTATTATATTGTGTAATAGAACCACATTTTCTTTATTCATTTTTCTATTGAGAGACATCTGGATTGTTTCCAGTTTCTGGCTATTACAAATTTCTCCACATCCTCACCATATCCTGTCATTTGAGCTTGTGATCATTGCCATTCTGATTTGTGTAAGAATTTCTTACAGTATCCAGGAACATCAGCCTATGGAAAGCACCATACCCAATGGACTGGGCCTTCCCATAAAGTCGCTTATTAAGAAAATGACTTATAGACTTGCCTGCAACCTGATTTTATGGAGACATTTTCTCAATTATGGTTTCCAGCTCTCAGATTATTTTAGCTTGTGTCAGATTGACACAAATCTATTAAGGACATTTTTTTATTGCCCCCTAGTCAGGACAAGATTCAGCAATATAGGACACAACAGTCACTCACTACAAAAATTAAGAAAATATCTAATAAAAAATTGAAAAAAAATATGTTTGTCTCCATTCTCTTCTATGAAATTCATATTACCCTTGAAATAATATAGGAACATCTAAGAGACAACATTTTATAATGGCTACAAATTATTTATTTCAGAGAAGTAAATTAAACAGGGGCAGAAGACAGGCAGTGAAAATGGCCTCATATACTTCAGAGATTATTTTTAGATGGGAAGTTGCATGGAATCATCTTACAAACATGCCATGAGAATTCAGTATCTGGCTCCAAAGACAATAATTGATACTATTTGCAAACACAAAGAATTAAGCTCAGGGGAAGCAAAATGAAAGTATTAACCAAAACACGAGACCAGAAATATTAACCACATTTTCCTGTGAGCTTCTCATCCCAGTAGGAAAAAAAAATCCTTCAGGAGTTTCCTTCTATACATGTTTCTGATGGCTGTTATATTTCAAAAGTCTCTGTGAAAATGATATTAGTCTTGTAAGTGCCTTTGGAAGACTTGAGGGGAGTCACGATAGTGGATATATAATAGTAATAGAAAATGCTCAGAACATAAAATTTCTGTTCTGATTTCAAGAATAAAAATGAGTCCGAAGATTTTATTTTAAATTACTCACTCCAAGAACATGAAGATATATTTCATTTAAGGAGTACTTGACAAGAATTCATGTGTACTGTGATGGAAGTCTCCACATAGAACAAAGGTGAGGGCCTAACTTTCATTTCTCCCGAAATCTTTTAACATCAGAATGTCAAATGATCTTCAGGATAATCAGAAAGTCAAATGATCTTCAGGATAATCTCATGATTGTCATGAGATATATACAATATATATATATATATATATATATATATATATATATATATATATAGTCATGATATATATTGTATATAGTCTCAAAAACAAAATAATTTTAAAATAAATAGACTGAGTTTTACAAAGAAGGATTCTGTAACACCTAATTTAGGGGACTCTTTTAGGTTCCTTCTTGAGTTCCTGGACTGATTTTCTTTAAAGCTGTGTGCTCTGTGGATGCACAGCTGGAGAGGTTGGATGACTGATGTTTTTGTTGCACTGAAAGCATGAATGGGTTCCAGATGTTGAACACTGAGCCAGAAGATTTATATTTGTAGAGTGTGGGTTTGCTTAAGTATAATTGTTTCTATGCCTCAGTTCTTTACCTTTAAAATAAGAAAACACTTATTAATTTTCCAGAGCCTATAGTGAGGAAACTTTAAATTGTTAATGATATCTTGAATTTTAAGGTGTTAAATTATTTATAGACTGGGAGAATTTAAATTTTATGTGATATTTCATATTATAATATTAACCTGAGATTTTGAGGGCAAAGAATGGAAAAAGTTGTGCTTTAATTGTGATGTATTTATGTGTTCAGTTTATACAGGGTAGAGATTCTAGTTAATTCTCATTATGAATTTAACACATTCTAAAGTCATTTGGGAAGAAGAAAATTCAATTGAGTTGAAAAATTGACCTTGGAAAAATTGACCTGCAGCAAGGTCTATGAAAGGTTGTTTGCTAGATGATAAGTGTGTGAAGGCCCAGCCCACCTTGGAGAGGACCTTCTCTGGGTGTGTAGCCCAGGGTTCTATAAGAAAGCTAAATAAACACTTATCAGTACACAAGCCAATAAACAGTATCCTTCCATTGTTTTTCTTCAGTTCCTGCTTCTGTTTCTGCCCTAATTTTCCTCAGTGGTGGACTAGGACCTAAAAAAACATAAGCTAAAATAGTATTTTATCACAGCAACAGAAAAGCAAACTACAACAGATAGTGAACTCACTTAAATAGCTATACTAATCGATGGATCTATTACTATTGTCCTTTAAAGTTCCCACATCTCAACAAGTTACTATTTATGAAAAAAATTCAATATATGAATTCTGGGAGACAAAGTATGTGTGGATAGTCATTATCTTTCCCTTTGATTCTTTTATTTCCTGACACTATAATATAATTGTATCTTTTCCCCTTCCTTTCCTCCCTCCAATTTCTCCAATAAATTCCTCATTGCTTTCTCTCAAATCCATGGCTTTTTTTCCTCATTGATTGCTATATTATCTTTATCTATATAAATATATAGGCATAAATACAACCTGACTTCTCTGTGTAATGTTACTTGTATCTGTGTTTTCAGGGCTGACCATTTAATGTTGGGTATGCTCTTCTCTTAGGAATACATTTCAAATACATGTATTTCAGAAAGACAGAACTATGTGAACATGAAGCTCATTACCATTTAAAACATTCCTTTATTTGTTATGATTATAATATAATATATCCATTTATGTTTATAATTTTATAATGATAATATATTTATGTTATAATAAAAATTTTAATTATATATTTTTAATTATACCATTATAACAATTTGTGTGGTCTTCTCTAGGGCAGACTATTTCTCCCAGCCAACATTTCTTAATTAACTGTCCTGGATCTTTTTGTAGAGTTGAAGCCTCATGGCTTTTCTCAGTCCACTTGTCATGTATCTTATTGGTTTCCATATTCAGCTCATGTTTAGGCAGCATTCTCATTGTTAATAGAGACAAAACTAAGAGATTTGCTAAATACATAAACCCTATTTTATAGAAACTAATATACTACCACCTCTGAGTTTGACTTTAACAATACCAGTCTCTAGATATCCTTAAGCTTTTCTGCAAAAATACAGAATTGGTCCAGAATGGGAATGTTTATTTGTTACAGGAGATAGCCAGCTGCAGACTTAGAAGAAAACAATTAAGGGGCAGTAAGTTCGTTCCATCCAGCGTTGCATGTTGCAAGCAGTGCTACTCCAGAGTCTTTTGTATGACCTTGTGTCAGTGTGTTTTCTAGTCTTGTAAATGTGTCTCAAGTATTGAAGTTCCTTGGACTTGTGATAATTGTTTGCTTTACCTTTTCAAGAGATGAAATGATCTATATATATCTTTTAGATCCATTTTGTCTATATCTTCCATTAGTTTCACTGTGACTCTGTTTAGGTTCTGTTTCAATGATCTGTTCATTGATGAGAGTGGGATGTTAAAGTCTCCCACTATTATTGTGTAGGTGCAGTGAATGCTTTGAGCTTTAGTAAGTTACTTTTATGAATGTGAGTGGCCTTACATTTGTAGCATAGATGTTCAGAATTGAGAATTTTGGATAGATTTCTTTTTCTTTGATGAGTATGAAGTGTACTTCCTTATCCTTTTTGATAACTTTTGTTTGAAAGTTGATTTTGTTCAATATTAGAATGGCTACTCTAGCTTGTTTCTAGGGGCCATTTGCTTAGAGAATTGTTTTATAGCCCTTTACTCTGAAGTAGTCTGTCTTTGTCCCTAAGGTGCATTTCCTGTATGCAGAAAAATGCTGGGATCTGTTTATGTATCCAGTCTTTTAGTCTATGTCCTTTTAGTGGGGAATTGAGTCCACTGATGTTAAGAGATATTAAGGAATAGTGATTGTTGCTTCCCATTATATTTTATATTATTTTTATGTTTGTGTAGCTATCTTCTTTAGGGTTTGTTGAAATATTTCTTTCTTGCTTATTCTAGGGTGTAGTTTCCCTCCTTTGATTGGTGTTTTTCATCTATTATCCTTTGTTGGGCTGGATTTGTGGAAAGATATTGTGTAAATTTGGGTTTGTCATGGAATATCTTGCGATCTCCATCTACGGTTGTTGAGAGTTTTGCTGGGTATAGTAGCCTAGGCTGGCATTTGTATTCTCTTAGGGTCTTTATGACATCTGCCCAGGATCTTCTGGCTTTCATAGTCTCTGTTGAGAAATCAGGTGTAATTCTGATAGGTCTGCCTTTGTTAATGACCATTTCCCCTTACTGCTTATAATATTCTTTCTTTCTTTTTTTTTTTTTTTTAATTTGGTGTTTTGACTTTTTTGTGATAGGAGGAATTTCTTTTCTGATCCAATCTATTTGGAGTTCTGTAGGGTTCTTTTATGTTTATGGACATCTCTTCCTTTAGATATGGAAGTTTTCTTCTATAATTTTGTTGAAAATATTTACTGCCCTTTATGTTGGGAATTGTCACTCTCTTCTATACCTATTATACTTGGGTATAAAAGAGATCCTTTGGTCTTCTCATTGTTTCCTGGATTTCCTGCATGTTTTAGGTTAGAAGCCTTACATTTTGCATTTTTTTGACTGTTTTGTTAATGTTCTCTGTTATCTTCTGCACCTGAGATTCTCTCTTCTATCTCTTGCATTCTGTTGCATCTGTGACTCCTGATCTCTTTCCTAGGTCTTCTATCACCAGAGTTGTCTCCCTTTGTGATTGTTTTGTTTCTATTTCCATTTTAGATCCTTACATTTTGCATTTTTTGACTGTTTTGTTAATGTTCTCTGTGTTATCTTCTGCACCTGAGATTCTCTCTTCTATCTCT
Organism: Mus minutoides; assembly: GCA_902729485.2. Taxonomy (NCBI): domain Eukaryota; kingdom Metazoa; phylum Chordata; class Mammalia; order Rodentia; family Muridae; genus Mus; species Mus minutoides. Next base: position 34,990 of record LR752168.1, on the reverse strand, counting down.
TGTATTCTGTTGCATCTGTGACTCCTGATCTCTTTCCTAGGTCTTCTATCACCAGAGTTGTCTCCCTTTGTGATTGATTTGTTTCTATTTCCATTTTTAGATCCTGGATGGGTTTGCTCAATTCCTTCATAAGTTTGGTTGTGTTGTCCTGCAATTAAGTGATTTTTCTGCTTCCTCTTTAAAGGCTTTGAGCTGTTTACTTGTGTTGCACTGTATTTCTTTAAGGGTGTTATTTGTGTCCTTTTTAAAATACTCTATCATCATAAGACGTGATTTTAAATCAGAGTCTTGCTATTCTGGTGGGTTGAGGTATCCAGGGCTAACTGGGGGGAGAACTGGGTTCTGATAATGATAAGTAGCCTTGGTTTCTGTTGCTTATATTCTTGTTCTTGCCTTTAGCCATCTGGTTATCACTGGTGTTAGCTGTTCTTGCTGTGTCTGACTGTGGCTTGTCCTTCCTTAAAGCCAATGTGTCAGAACTCCTGGGAGACCAGTTCTCTCTGGGAAGAACTTGGGTATGGACAGCTGTGGCACAGGGTCAGCACTGTGGTACAGAATGAAACCAGAAGGATCCTGTCCCTGGCTGTTCCTAGGTTACTGTGCCATGATAGCTCTGGGTGGGTCCTTCTTGTGCCAGGATTTAAGCAGAAGTGGTGGTCTTACCTGTGCTCACAGGCATGTCAGTAGTCCTGGGGATCCAGTTCTCTCCTGGCTGTATTTGGTATTGAGAGCTATAGCACAGGGTCAGTTTCTGGCTCCGTAGCACAGTATCAGCTCAGGGCACAAAAGGAACCTGGAAGGATCCTATCCCACACTGCTCCTCAGTTCCCGTGTCCTGAGGGCTCTGGGTGGGTGCCTCTGAGCAGAGGTGGTGGTCTTCCCTATGGTCACAGGTGTGTCCACACTCCTGAGAATCTGTCTCTCTCCCAGTGGTATTTGGGTATGGAGCATTGTGGCACAGGAAGCAGCAGTTACCATTTTATAGTAACCCCTCCAATCAATGTGAAATTTTGTTTCACTTTGGTTTTTATTTAAATGTTTCTAATAATTAATGATGGTACATGTATTTTCAGGTGATTGTTGGTGGTTTATGTATCTCAAATAGAAGGGTCATTATTCAAATTATCTGACTATTTTTATCTAGATTATTTGTATTCTTAAACAATAAGATATAAAAGTTCTTTAATTCTATTCTCCCTAAGATACAATACTGAGATGTGTTTCCCATTGACTATGTTATTTTTCATAAATCTAGGGTATCCTTTAAGGCAGAAACTATTTTTAATTTTAATTATGCCCAATAATTTTTTGTTATAAGCTCTGATTATGCCAAATTACCCAGGAAACTATCACAAATTTCATGGGCATGAAAATCTACTGTTTTATTTTTTCAAATGTTGTTATGTTTAGCTATTGTATTTAGTGATAGCATCCATGTCTCTTACTATGAAAAGTCAAAATTTGCTTTATTATGTAACTTCACCTATTTGTCCATAGGTTGGAAAATAGTCTTCTCTATTGAATTTTTATGAAATGCATAACTTCAACAACATAAAGATATAGGGTTTCTTTACACATTGATAGTTTGCTTATAGTTCATGGCATGCCTATATTATGAGAATATTGGAAAGTTTAGAAAGTTTTCAAATGGGAAATCTTGAAGCTTCAAATGTTATTCATTTCAAGGTTTGTTCTGAACATTCCCAGCCGCATTGGATTCCAGTCAATATTATATGATCACTATACTGGTATTGGTAATGAAAATATCTTGGGTTTTCATTAGCATTACACTGAACTTTTAGACCAGTTTGGGAAGTATTTCCATTTCACAAGGTTGAATCTTGTTGGTTAATGAAGATGAGATGCTTTTCCATGTATGTAATGATTTAACAATGTTGATAATTTCAAGTGCAATGTTTTATATTTCTTTAATTTATTCTTAAATATTTTAATACTTTTCATGATATTTCAAGTGATTTTTTATGTTTTCTGAGTTTTCTTAATGATCGTTGTTCTCAGTCTATGATGGCCTGTTAAATAAATTACCATGCTATTTTCTTAAGGATTTCGTCAAATTTTATGTATAAAAAATTAATCCATATACATGTAAAGGTATTTTCATTATGTACGTTCAAATTCAGATCCCTTTTGATTTCAAGTTTCCATCTGATTACCTTAAGGTTCTGTTATGTTGATGAAAGTACATCTTACTTACATTGTTCATTCCCTTATGGAGAAAGGTTTTAGGTTGCCACCACTAAGTATAGCAACAGTTGTCCATGTCTGTGGTGGTTGTCCATGTCTGTGGTGGTTGTCCATGTCTGTGGTGGTTGTCCATGTCTGTGGTGGTCTTTTGCCTTTGTGTGAATGCTGCTCTTATTGTAACATAGAAAAGAATGTATTTCTCTATAGAGTTATGGGGAGAAGGACAAATGAGTCATGAACACTCTTTAGCAGACTCCACTGAATGCATCTGATCACTCTTTCATTGTTCATGGAATAAGTCCTAACATTCTCATAGCAAAAAAAATATACTCACAGACAGAAGTAACTTATCTTTAACTATAACTGACACGTTTTAAGCAGTCCAATGCTTCAGATAATAAAATATAAGATTGAAGATACACCGACCAAAATGAAAGATTGAATACTGTTTCACACCTCAGTATATGGTAAAATACTAGATAGTTATTTCATTTTTGTCTCTTTCAACATAGAACCCAGAGAAGAAAATGTTAAAAGGAAATCTTTCTGAAGTGACTGAGTTCATCCTCGCTGGGTTAACAGACAAGCCAGAGCTGCAGCTGCCCCTCTTCCTCCTCTTTCTAGCAATCTATGTGGTCACAGTGGCTGGAAATCTGGGCATGATCACTCTGATACTATTCAGTTCTCAACTGCACACGCCCATGTACTTATTTCTCAGCAGCCTATCCTTCATTGATCTCTGCCAGTCCACTGTCATTATTCCCAAAATGTTGGTGAACTTTGTGACAGTGAAGAACATCATCTCCTATCCTGAATGCATGACTCAGCTCTACTTTTTCATGATTTTTGCTATTGCAGAGTGTCACATGTTAGCTATAATGGCATATGACCGCTATGTTGCCATCTGTAACCCTTTGCTTTATAATGCTGTAATGTCCTTTCAAGTCTGTTCCTGGATGATTGTTGGAGTATATATTATGGCTCTGATTGGTGCCGCAGCCAACACAATCTGCATGTTAAGGGTGTATTTCTGTAAGGCAAATGTAATAAATCATTACTTCTGTGATCTTTTTCCACTACTGGAACTCCCCTGTTCTGATACTTTTATTAATAAAGTAGTAGTTTTATGTTTCAGTGTTTTTAACATCTTTATTCCCACTCTGACTATTGTAAGCTCTTACATCTTCATCATAGCCAGCATCCTCCGGATTAAATCTACAGAAGGCAGGTCCAAAGCTTTCAGCACCTGCAGCTCACACATATCAGCCGTTGCTATCTTCTTTGGTTCCCTTGCATTCATGTACCTGCAGCCATCATCAGTCAGCTCCTTGGACCAAGGGAAAGTGTCTTCTGTGTTTTATACCATTGTTGTGCCCATGCTGAACCCCTTGATCTACAGCCTGAGAAATAAGGATGTCAAAGTTGCTCTAAATAAGTTCTTTGAAAGAAAGCTTTTCTTATGAAAAAAAGGCTGATATTTCTTTACTAACATTCATGTTTAGAGAGCTGGCAAACAGTAGAAAGGGCTAAGTACAGCTACATGGTGTAAAATTATTGGCTTCACTGTTTATTTTTTTAATGTTGCCAAAGGCAGGACAGTTTTAATCAATGGGACATATGAAGGACAACATCTATCTGGGATATAGAGACCACCTGCTTGTCATAGCATGTATCACACCAGTCAGTTTGTGAAACTCTCAAAAGCCTTCTTTTGAATGATTCTGTTTTATGTATCTAGACCAGTGTTCCTTTTATATGAAATATATTTATCTTATAGCAGAGAATAAATACATTTGGCCCAAATTCTTGATTATCTCAATAGTCTATATAGCCAGCATCTGTAATGAAATATATTTCTAAAGTATTCAGACATTGCGATATCCAAAAATAATAAATTTATTAAAAAGTAAAATATGCAAAATATTTTTTCTTTCT
>LR752168.1:0-30827 GCA_902729485.2 Mus minutoides | reverse complement strand
TCTTTTTTCCCCTCACTTTACATGCTGATTGCTGTCCATCTCCAGGTCATTCCCTTCCACAATCCATCCCCCTATCAATTCTCTACCCTTTTCCTCTAGCTTGGTTGAGGCCACCCCTGGGTATCCTCCTGCCCTGGCATTAAGTTTCTGTGGTTTTAGGGACACCTTCTACCCCTGAGGCCGGACAAAGAAGCCCAGCTAGAGGGTTATACCTAATTTTGGTAATCATAGATTGATATCATGTGTTGCGAGAAATATTAAAAAGCAATCCATGCCACGGACAGCATGGCACTGCCAGTCAGGCTGTCCTGGTCTCAGCCCAGCAGACTCTGAATCAGAGCTCTGAAATCTCTCCACTCAGCTCACTAAGTTTCCACGGGGCTGGAGCCAGGCATGCTCCATACTTCCAAATTCCCATAGCTTGTTGGAACCCAGTTGAGTCATGGTGTGAAGGAAGACACCACACAATCTTAGTTTAGAATCAACAGAAAACACAATCTCTGTGCTTAGAAACTATTATCCTACTGTTTTAAGCTACTTGTCATTCTCCTCCCTCCCCTCTTCCTCTATCAACCTGGAAATCCTGCCTACTCATTGCCCAGTGATTGGTTTCTTGAAATCTTTATTCCTTAGGGGAAGGTTCTGCCACAATCATATAGCTTCTACCAAAACAAAAACAAAAACAAAAAACAATAAACAAAGAAACCATGATGTGATGTGGATGAGAACCACATGACTAAAAATAAATGTACACATATGCACAATTCTCTAAAGCAAAGTAGAAGTAAGAACAAAATTTCTTATGTGGGTCTATGTTTTTAATACTTGTAGGAATATATCCATCATGGAATGGACCACAGCAGATTCAGAAGTGCATTTTTTTTACTATTGCATACACACGAAATATTTATTCATAAAATTCATAAATTGTTTTTGATTAATGCCATATTAGTCTGAATTGTCAAATATTCTCATGTTTTTTTAAAAAAGAATATTTTTCAAATGAAAAGACTGAATTAGAGGCAGAGATAGAGACTTGCAAAAAAAATTTATCCCCATTATTTCCCCTTACCTAATTAAATCCCACTGCTTCTTTTTGAAACAGCAATCATAAAACTGATTTTATGCTTCCTAAAGTAATTGTGCATATCATGCTTTCTCGGTAGCCATAAGTAGCCTCCAAAAATACATCAGGTCCCTTATGACACCTTCCTGGAGGAAGCAGCATCTGTTGAATCATTCTTGATTCCTCTTAAGGTATCTCCAAAAATAGATGTTTCCTTATTCTCCTAGCTATTTCTAGGTAATAGGTGCTGATTGTGTTGTTTCTGATTCCTTAAAGCTTCAAAGCTTTGAAATTTTTTTCCAACTTTTATTAGATATTTTCTTCATTTACATTTCAAGTGTTATCCAGAAAGTTCCCTATATCCTCCCCCCTCCCGGCCCTGCTCCCCTACCCACCCGCTCCCACTTCTTGGCCCTGGCATTCCCCTGTATTGGGGCATATAAAGTCTGCATAACCAAGGGGCCTCTCTTCCCAATGATGGCCAACTAGGCCATCCTTTTCTATATATGCAGCTAGAGACATGAGCTCAGGGGGTACTAGTTAGTTCATGGTTATTCTTCCACCTATAGGGTTGAAGACCCCTTCAGCTCCTGGGTACTTTCTCTAGCTCCTTCCTTGGGAACCCTGTGTTCCATCTAATAGCTGACTGTGAGCTGCCAGATCATCTAGACGGCACTGTTTAAACTCTGTTAGTCAGAAAATAAAACAAAATGGCATCTACACAGAAAGAAGTCTTGTAGGAAGTACAGGATGATGGGGTAACTGGCCTTTGAGAGAAGAAAATGGGGAGAAAGAATGTAGGAATAAGAGTTATCAAGATGCATTACATTCATGTATGAATTCACTAAAAAATACATTTAATAAAACATTTTAACTTCATATTATATAATATGTAAATTAAAATACAAAACAACAAAAATCCAATATATATGTCAAGAATTCATATGCAGGATTAGGTGGGTCAAATGCCATGGCTATTTCTACCATTATAGGAGCTGTCACATTGATTTCCATAGTTGCTGAACCACTTTACATTCCAAAGAGCAGTGAATAAGTGTTTCTATTTCTTTATACTCTTAACAACATTTATTTGTTGTATTAGCTAGTTTTGTGTCAACTTGACACAGGCTGGAGTTATCACAGAGAAAGGAGCTTCAGTTGGGGAAATGCTTCCACGAGAACCAGCTGCGAGGCATTTTCTCAATTAGTGATCAAGGGGGAAGATCCCTTATGGGTGGTGCCATCTCTGGGATGGTAGTCTTGGTTCTATAAGANCTAACTAGTACCCCTGAGCTCATGTCTCTAGCTGCATATATAGAAGAGGGTGGCCTAGTTGGCCATCAGTGGGAAGAGAGGCCCCTTGGTTATGCAGACTTTATATGCCCCAATACAGGGGAACGCAGGGGCCAAGGGGTGGGAGCGGGTGGGTAGGGGAGCAGGGCCGGGAGGGGGGAGGATACAGGGAACTTTCTGGTTAACACTTGAAATGTAAATGAAGAAAATATCTAATAAAAGTTGAAAAAAAAAAAAAAGAAAGCAAGCTGAGGTCATTGAGTAGGAAACTAGGTGGTTAAGAAAATTTTACAAATCATCATTAAAATTTTCTGTTGCCAATTTGTAAAAAAAAAAAAAAAAAGAAAGAAAAGAAACAGTTATGCTAGGTTCCAGTCAACAAGCATAGCAGAGTATCACTAATAATGCCAAGTCTTGGCTCTCTCTAATGGGAGAGTCTCAAATTGGGATAGCCGTTGGTTGGCTGTCCCTTCAGTCTCTGCTCCATCTTTATTCCTGGGTACCTAGTAGGCAGGAGAAATTTTGTGTTGAATATTTTGTGGGTTGAAGTCCCCCTCTGTCCACTGGAGATTCTGCTTGACTGCAGGGGTATCCACTTCAGTCTCTATATCCCCTATTGATAGGAATCGCACCTAGGGTCACCCATATAGTCTCTGTATCCTCTTCCACCCAAGCTTGCCTTTCCCCACTTAGAGAAGAAATGTTTTTCTTTCCCCATTTACTAGAATTTTTCCCTCTCCCACTTAGGATCTTTCTGCTTTTCCCCTTAGTTAGCTTTCATAGGAAACCTTTTTACAAATTAGTAATAAATGCTATAATCATTTTTCTAATTGTCTCTTTTTCTTACTGTTACTTCTGACTAGCAAGCTGAAAGTTAGAGCTGAGCAGCTCCTGATGAGATAGTACAAAGGCTATTTACTTAATCCTTTGCTGTTTGGGGAAAGTGTGCTAAGTGACAGAAACCTCAATTTCTGGCCTCAGAGGATCACAGAAGGCAGGTCTACTACAGTAGCATAGTAACTTAGACTTGGATAAGTAAATTTTTTATTATTATACAGCACACCTTCACCTTTAAAATAAGAAAGCACTTATAACTTTTGAATATTTTGGGGCCTATATTAGGACACTTTGAACTTTTAAAGAGACCTTGGATTTTTATGAGCTATCCTAAAATTTTTGCAAGATTGGGAGAATTTAAATTTTATATGATATTTGATATTATGATACTAACCTGAGACTTTGAGGACAAAGAATGAAATGATTGTGCTTTAATAGTGATGTATTTATATGTTCAGTTTATACAGGAAAGAGAGTCTAGTTGATTCCTATTATCAGTTCAACACATCCTAGAGTCATTTAGAAAATTTAATTGAGTTGGAAAGTTGACCTTGTAAAAATTGACTTGTAACAAGGTCTATGAAAGATTGTTTGCTATATGATAAGTGTGTGACGGCCCAGCCCACCTCTGGGAGGACTTTCTCTGGACAGTAGTAGCCCTTGGTTCTATAAGAAAGCTAGTTAAACATTTATCAGTACACAAGCCAATAAACAGTATCCTTCCATTGTTTTCTTCAGTTCCTGCTTCTGTTTCAGCCCTAACTTTCCTCAATGGTGGATTATGACCTAAAAAAACATAAGCTGAAATAGTATTTAATCACAGCAACAGAAAAACAAACTAGGACAGATAGTGAACTCACTTACATGGCTATACTAACTGAATGAACCTATTATTATTTTATAGGAACACAATCAACAAAAGCCAGGGCAATACAACACCAGCAGAATCCAACTATTTTAGTGTAGTAAACCCAGTTTATCCTACGACTCCTAAAGTGCAAGAAAATGACCCTAAATCTAAACTTATAAGGATAACAAAGGACTTTAAAGAGGTAATATATACATATATCAAAGAAATACAGGAAAATACAATCAAACAGGTAGAGGCCTTTAAAGAGGAAACAAATAAATCCCTTAAAGAAATACAGTAAAATGCAATTAAACATGTGAAGGAATTCAATAAAAGTGTTTAAGACCTGAAATGGAAATAGAAGCAAGGAAAACACACACGCACACACACACACACACACAATCTGAGAGAATCCTTGAGATGGAAAACCAAAGGAAGAGAAATGGAACAACAGCATTCCAGAGAGAGAGAAAGACTCTCATGCATAGAAGACACAACAGAACAAATTGATGTATCAGTAAATGAAAATGTTAAATCCAAAAATTTCCTGACTGAGAGCACCCAGGAAATATGAGGTACTATAACAAACCCTAACCTAAGATAAATAGGAATAGAGTCATGTGAAGAGTCCCAACTTGAAGGCTCAGAAAATATTTTCAACAAAATTATACAAGAAAACTTTCCCAGTATAAAGAAAGAGATGGCTATGAACATACATGAAGCTTATAGAACACTAATTAGATTGGACCAGAAAAGAAAATCCTCCTGGCACATAATAATCAAAACACAAAATCTACAGAACAAAGAAAGTATTTAAAACCAGCAAGGGCACAGACACTATTGCACATGCCAGCAAGATTTTGTTGAAAGGACCCTAATATAGCTGTCTCTTGTGAGGCTATACCAGTGCCTGGCAAACACAGAAGTGGATACTCACAGTCAGCTATTGGATGGAACACAGGACTCCCAATGGAGGAACTAGAGAAAGTAACCAAGATGCTGAAGGGGTCTGCAATCCTATAGGTGGAACAACAATACGAACTAACCAGTACCCCCAGAGCTCATGTCTCTAGCTGCATATGTAGCAGAAGATGGCCTAGTCGGCCATCATTGGGAAGAGAGGCCCTTTGGTCTTGCAAACTTTATATGCCCCAGTACAGGGGAATGCCAGGGCCAAGAAGTGGGAGTGGGTGGGTAGGGGAGCAGGGTGGGGGGAGGGTGTAGGGGACTTTTGGGATAGCATTTGAAATATAAATGAAGAAAATATCTAATAAAAAATTGAAAAAAGAAAAAGCCAGCAAGGGAAAATGAGTAGGTAACACTCAAAAGCAGACTTATCAGAATTACACCTGACTATTCAATGGAGACTAAATGCTAGAGGGGCCTTTCAGCCTCTAAGAGATCACAGATGCCAACTTAGACTACTAGACCCAGCTAAACTTTAAGTTACCATATAGAGAAAACAGGATATTCTAAGACAATAACAAATTTAGACATCTATACACAAATCCAGCCCTACAGAAAATACTAGAAAAAAATTCAAGCCCAGGCAGGTTGACTAAATCAAAGAAAACACAAAAACTGAATAAGACCATACCAGTAAAAACAAAATAACACACACACACACACACACACACACACACACACACACACACACACACACATTTCTTAGCATCCCTGGACATAATATTCCAATGAAAAGACACAGGATAACAGCACTGATGCATAAACATGATACATCATTCTGCTGCATGTAAGGAACATACTTCACCAACAAAGATATGCATTATCTCAGAGTAAAGGGTCGGAAAAATGTTTTCCAAGCAAATGGATCCAAACAGCAAGCTGGAATAGCTATTCTAATATCTAATAAAAATAGATTTACAACCAGGGAAGTAGTCAACCAAAGACTGGCCCAACTTGAAACCAATTCCATGGGAGAGAGCCAGCTCCTGACACTCTGCTATGTTTGCAGACAGGAATCTAGAATAACTGTCTCCTGAGAGGTTACATCCAGCAGCAGAGGGAAATAGATTAAGAGACCCAAAGCCAAATATCAATCAGAGCTCAGAGAGTCTTGTGGAAGATTTGGGAGGAGAAATGGCCTAGCTGGAGGGGTCAAGGTCATCACAGGAAGACTAACAGGGTCAACTAACCTGGGACCGTGAGTGCTCACAGAGATTGAACTGAAGAACATGCAAGGGAGGAACTTAGACTACCCCCTATACATCTGCAGCAAATGCTCATTTGCATCTTGGTCTTCATGTGGGTTCACCTAACAAGTAGAGTAAGGGCTGTCTTGGACTTTGTTGCCTGATACTGTATCCCCTTGACCTATGTGAACTGCCTGATTGGGCATCAGCAGGTAAGGATGCATCTAGTTCTAGTGGGACAAGATGTCCTAGGATGGTACCCAAGGGAGGCTCCCTCTCCTCTTAGAAGAATGTGAGGGGTAATGGATGGAGGGATTTGTAAGGATTTATTATTAATACTACTTTCAAAGCTTTGAAAATTTAAGGAATCAGAAACAACACAATTGGAATCTATGACCTGAAGGTAGCTCTAGATAATAAGGAACCATCTTTGAAGATGCTTTATGAGGAGACAAGAATGATTCCACAGGTGCTGCGCCCTCTAGGAGGGAATTACATAAAGCAAGGCAGTTTGGAGGCTACTTAGGGAAACTGAGATTACCTGATACGCACAGTTATATTCCAGAAATATAAAATCAGTTTTATGATTGTAGTTTCAAAGAAAAAGTAATAGGATTTAATTAGGAAAGGGAAATAATGGAGATTTTTCCCATTCTCAAATCTCCTTCTCTGTCCCTAATGCAATATTTTCTTCTGAGGATAGATAGATAGTCTTTTTTAAAATATGAGATATTTAACATTTCTGACTAAAATGGCAACAACCAGAAAACAACCTTTATGAGTTTTTTTCTAGATAAGAAAAATATTTTAGGTGTATGCAATAGTAAATAATGCACTTCTCAATCTGCTGGACACATACCTGAAAACATTAGAAAACACAGACCCATATAAGAATTTTTGGTTTTCCACTCTGCTCTAGAGAATTGCACATATGTGTGCATTCCTGTTTAGAGGTGTGTATCTCATCCACTGCAGTTTTTGGGGAGTGGGTAGGAGCTAAGTTACCACTCATGATATCACTTCACGTCTTTTAATACTNCCCCACACTTAGCAAAAATTAGGCATTATATTATAGTGTCAGGAAATAAAAGAAGCAAATTAATAGATAATGAACATCCATATATTCTTTGTCTCCCAGAAGTCATATATTGAAAATTTCTTCATCGATGAAAGCTTGTTGAGATGTGGGAACTGGGTTTACTACACTAATATAGTTGGATTCTGGTGGTGCTGTATTGCCCTGGCTTTTGTTGATTGTGTTCCTATGCAGATCTTAATTCACCTGATTCTCCCTGGATGTGCCTGATATAGCTGATATTGGGAAGTGGAAGCCTAACCTGGATCTCCCTGGTGCAGCACATTTCTGGTGCCCCCCGCCCCCTGGACTGCACAAAGGAGCTCAGGGGGCAGTGCAAGTCTCTCAGTAGCTGAAGATGCCCCTGGGGACACAGTAGGTAGGAGGGCTGAGGGTGGGAGTAAGGGATCTAACCTACATGTTTCTGGTTTAACAGGGCTGATGAAGGTGGCTTAGAGGTGGCCTGACAATGGAGCAGTGGGGACAGCAGGCCACTCAGGACAGCTGGGTGTGCCTCAGAGAACTCCTCAGGTGGGGAAATACATGGAAGGAAGTGACATTGGTCTAAATTTTTTACTACAAACTCAGAAAGCTTTTCTGGCACTAATATTTTAACATAAATTTTTCTACCTAATTCCCTCAGTAGTTTCAAATTATGTAAAGTTTTATGTAAGGAGAGAGAGGAATATGGATCTAGTTTCATTCTTCCTTATAATGATATCCAATATTTCCAGCACTATTAGTTGAAAATGATGTCTGTGTCCAGTGACCGGCCGAAATTGGGATCCAGCTCAAGGGGAGGCCGTGGGTCCTGACACCCGGGTCCTGACACTGTTACTGGTGCTGTGGTGTGCTTGCAGACAGGAGCCCAGCATGGCTGCCCTCTAAGCAGCCCAACAAGCAGCTGAAAGAGTCAGATGCAGCATCCAACCAGCGGAAAGAACCCAGGGACCGCTGTGGTTGATTTGGGAAAAACTGAAAGGATCTGAGGAGGAGGATGGCTCCATGGGAAGACTAGCAGTCTCAACTGACCCAAACCCCCCAAATCTCTGAGATACTGAGCCCCCAACCAGGCAGCATACACCAGCTGATATAAGGCCCCCTACACATATACACAGAGGACTGCCTGGTCTAGCTTCAGTGAGAGAAGATTCACCTAACCCTCAGGAGATTTGAGGCACCAGGGAGTAGAGAGGTCTGGTAGGATGGGAGTGGGGGGGATGAGGAAATATCTTGGATATGAGTGGGGATATGGGATGGGAAGCAATGGGGGGCTAGACTGGGAGGGGACGAAGTATGGACTGTAAAAAGGGATTAAAGAATAATAATTTTTTTTTAAAATAAAAGATTTACTTTTTTATGCATAGGAATATTTGTCTGTATTTCCACCATTGCATGCCTAGTGTCTGAGACCAAAAGTGGGTATCATATCTCCTGGAATTGAAGTTACTTACTGTTGTGGGCCTGCCGTGTGTGTGCTGGAAACTAAATGTGGGTCCTCTGCAGGCAGCAAGTAGAGAGAACAACTGAGATGCTGTTATTGAGAACTTAACATTTAGATTTAGTATTGCATCTAAGAAAAATCATACTGTCAAATGTGAATAAAATAAAATATAAAGGGCTAATAAAAAATACAGGTTTTTAGTACCTTTTAAAACATTTTTAGAAAGATCCAGGTCATCTTATACTCAGTCTTTATCTTTGTCCTTACCCCTGATACTTCCCACCCAGAAATGGCTTTTTGATTCCATCCTTTTCCAGCATTTATAAATGTTTCAGTAACAAGCACAAGTAACAAGTAACAAGGAGCACAGGTGGCTCCTTGCCTTGTATTTCCTACCCCTCCAGGTTTTAACAAGGCATCCGCTGTATCATCCATCACACATGCTATAGAATGTTATTGTGCCTGTATGCAGTGAATATTATAATAGGTCTTACATTGATTGTATTGTTGTTGAGTAACAACATCCACCTTTTTCTGACTTCTTTCTTTTCTTCCTTTTTTTCCTTCCTTCCTTTCTTTTTCCTTTTAACATCTGTTCCAAGTAAGGGCACCAGGAGGAATTTCCTATTCGTGATATATCTGTTATAAATGGATCTCTGTTTCTTCCTAGCTACTTACGACATTCCCAACCTTCCCAACCCTCTGCAGCAACACTGGAGCAGGAAGGAGAGGGTGTCAGCCCGTGTCAGTCAGCTCAAGAAAGACCCACATAGCAGGGCTGTCCAGGGAGGAGAGGGTGTCAGCCTGTGTCAGTCAGCTCAAGAAAGACCCACATAGCAGGGCTGTCCAGGGAGGAGAGGGTGTCAGCCCGTGTCAGTCAGCTCAAGAAAGACCCACATAGCAGGGCTGTCCAGGGAGGAGAGGGTGTCAGCCCGTGTCAGTCAGCTCAAGAAAGACCCACATAGCAGGGCTGTCCAGGGAGGAGAGGGTGTCAGCCTGTGTCAGTCAGCTCAAGAAAGACCCACATAGCAGGGCTGTCCAGGGAGGAGAGGGTGTCAGCCCGTGTCAGTCAGCTCAAGAAAGACCCACATAGCAGGGCTGTCCAGGCTTGGTTTATCTTATATTCTTAGTTCATTTTCATTTAAATATTTTTATACAATATATTTTGATTCTCTATTTTTCTACCATGAAGTCCTCTCAGATCTGCCTGAACTCCCTACTCATAGAACATTATCTCTCTACACATATCTCTCAAAAAATATAGTTAACCCTCCCCAAAAAATACCTCAATAAAACAAACAAACAAAAAACCACAGTAAGACAAAATACACACACACACACACACACACACACACAAAATAACCAAAAGGAAGCAAATAATCCTGAAAAACAAGCAAACAAAAAACAAAATTGAGTTTGATTTGTGTTGATAAACTATTCCTGGGCATGGGCCCTGCCTTCAAGTGTAGTTGATAGACCTATTATCAAAAGTATACTCCTTTTTTTCTTTGAAAAAAAAAACTTACCAATAGCTAATAGCTTTATTTTTACTAATTGTATTTAAAGGTAAGTGGTAGATTTAACAGTTTGAATAAGTAACCATATAAAGTACATCAAAAAGTTTAAGAATTCCAAAGTAAGTTAAATTATAAAAATGTATTGCTGTCCTGTGTCCTGGGACGCACAGAGACCAGTCTTCACAGGTGAACTTGCAGACTGCAGAAGCTACACAGCTTCTCGGACAGGCCCCGTTCTGTGTTCCAGACATATAGGCACCTTCAACACCAGAGGAGAAGTGGCTGCCTGGGGGTGGGGGGTCTCTGACCACCAGACCAGGTGAGGGAGACATCTTGTGTCCCAGTTGCCTCAAAGACCAGTCTGCATAGGTGAGTGTGCACATTGCAGAGGCAACATATCTTCTGGGACAGGACCTGATTTGGGTCTTCAACTTCAGTTCAGAGGCAAAACACAAGAAAATCAAGAAGAAGAAAAACCAATGTGTAGATACTTCATTCCTCCTTAGAGTAGGGAACAAAATACCCATGGAAGGAGTTACAGAGACAAAGTTTGGACCTAAGAAGAAAGGATGGACCATCCAGAGACTACCCTACCCGGGGATCCATCTCATAATTAGTCAACAAAGCCATACACTATTGCAGATGCCTGCAAGATTTTTCTGAAAGGGCCTTGATATAGCTATCTCTTGTGAGGCTATGCCCATGCCTGGCAAATACAGAAGTGGATGCTCATAGACATCTATTGGATAGAACACAGGGCTTCCAGTGGAGGAGCTATAGAAAGTACCCAAGGAGTGAAGGGGTCTGCAGTCCTATAGATGTAACAACAATATGAACCAACTAGTACCCCCAGAGCTCATGTCTCTAGCTGCATATGTAGCAGAAGATGGCCTAGTCAGCCATCATTGGGAAGAAAGACCCCTTGGTCTTGCAAACTTTATATACTCCAGTACAGAGGAATGCCAGAGCCAAAGAGTGGGAATGGGTGGGTAGAGGAGCAGGGCAGGGGAAGGGTTCAGGTAACTTACAGGATAGCATTTGAAATGTAAATAAAGAAAATATCTAATAAAAAAAAGAAAATGTATTGCTATCTTGATCCATCCTCAAAGACCCACTGCACTCACAGCAGATGGTTAGAACCCCCACAATCCCCCCTGGGTCCCTCCAAACTCCCATCCTCCCAAATATCACTCCCTTTCTGTCCCTGCTCTCCTTCCTCCTGGTCCTTGCTGCTGAGGCAGACACCTAGTTGGTCTGCTCCCATGAAGACTCCATATCCTGATCCATCCTAGAGGACCCACTGCACTTAAAGCAGTTGTTTGAATGCCTCCCCAGGATATCTACTGCAGCCAGAACAACAGATTAGCAGCTTCTTTGCCCCTGTGAAGAGCTCCCATTGGAAGCCCCCCCCCCCCAGGTGATCAGATACAGTCAGGGCTGCAGGTCTACCTGAAGACCTGAAGCAACCCAGGGGCAAAAGAGGCAGACTCCATACAGTCACCCAATCCAACAAACACCAGGGATATCCAGATGGCAAAAAGCAAGCAAAAGACCATAAGCAACAGAAGCCAAAATACATGGGCATCATCAGAACCCAGTTCTCCCACCACAGCAAGTCCTGAATACACCAACACACCTGAAAATCAGGAATCTGTTCTAAAATCCTATCTCATGAAGATAATAGAGTCCTTTAAGGAGGATATCGATAACTCACTGAAAAAAATACAGGAAAACACAGGTAAACAGAAGAAAGAATTGAATAAAGCAATCCAAGACGTAAAGGTGGAAGTTGAAACATTAAAGAAAACACAAAGGGAGGCAAACCTGGAAATGGAAAACCTAGGAAGGAGGTCAGGAATCACAGATGTAAGTATTAGCAACAGAATATAACAGATGGAAGAAAGAATTTCGGGTGTAGTAGATATGGTAGAAGAGATTGAAACAACTGTCAAAAAAAATTCAAAACATAAAATACTCCTAACTTAAAGCATCCAGGAAATTCAGGACATAATGAAAAGACCAAATCTAAGAATAATCAGAATAGAGGAGAACGAAGATTCCCAGCTCAAAGGACGTGAAAATGTCTTCAACAAAATCATAGAAAAAAACTTCCCCAACCTAAAGAAAGAGATGGACATAAAGGTACAAGAAGCCTATAGTACACCAAATAAATGGGACCAGAAAAGAAAATCTTCTCAATCCATAATTATCAAAACACTAAATATGCAGAGCAAAGAAAGAATATTAAAAGCTGCAAGGGAAAGAGGCCAAGTAACATACAAAGGTAGACCTATTAGAATTACACCAGACTTCTCAACAGAGACTATGAAAGCCAGAAGAGCCTAATAAGAGGTCTGCAGACTCTAAGAGAACACAAATAGCATCCCAGACTACTATACCCAGCAAAACTCTCAATCAACATAGATGAAGAAACCAAAATATTCCAGTACAAAACCAAATTCAAACAGTAGCTATCTACCAACCCAGCCCTTCAGAGGATCCTGAAAGGAAAACTCCAACGCAAGGAAGAGACCTGCACCAAAGAAAGGATAAGATATTAAGCATCTCACAACAACGTCAAAAGCAGGGAGCCACAGGCACATAAAACCACCTACAAAAAAAAATAATGTCAGGAATCAATAGTCATCTCTTTTTAATATCTCTCAATATTAATGGACTCAACTCTCCTATAAAAAGACATAAGCTAACAGACTAGATACACAAACAATGTTCAGCATTTTCCTGCATACAAAAAACACACCTCAACAACAAAGACAGGCAATATCTCAGAATAAAAGGATGGAAAAAGGTCTTCCAAGCAAACGGTTCAAGGAAACAAGAAGGAGTTGTCATCTTAATATCCAATAAAATAGATTTTTTCAACCAAAAGTTATCAAGCATGATGAAGAATACTTCATATTCATCAAGTGGAAAATCCACCAAGAGAATGTCTCAATTCTGAAAATAAATGCCCCAAATGCAATAGCACCCAAATTCATAAAAGAAACTTTACTAAAGCTCAAAACACACATTGAACCCCACGCAATAACAGTGTGAGATTTCAATACCCCACTCTCACCAATAGAAAGTTTATTGGAAAAGATACTAAACAGAGACACAGTGAAACTAAGAGAGGTTGTGAACCAAATGGATTTAACAGATATCTACAGAACATTTCACCCTAAAACAAAAGAGTAGACCTTCTTCTCAGCACCTCATGGTACCTTCTCAAAAATCGAGCATATAACTGGTCACAAAACACCCTTAACAGATACAAGAAGATTGAAATAATACCATGCATCCTATCAGACCACTATGGCCTAAGGCTGGTTTTCAATAACATCAAAAACTACAGAAAGCCCACATACACCTGGAAACTGAACAATGCTTTACTCAGTGATAACTTGGTCAATAAAAAAGAAAGAAATTAAAGACTTACTGAAAATTAATGAAAAAGTTGGCACATCATACCCAAACCATGGGATACAATGAAAGCACTGCCAAGAAGAAAGTTCACAGCACTAAGAACAACTTAACAGCACACCTGAGAGATTTAGAACACAAAGAAGCAATCTCACCAAAGATGAGTAGAAGGCAGGAAATAGACAAACTCAGGGCAGAAATCAGCCAAATAGAAACAAAGAAAACAATACAAAGAATCAGCAAAACCAAAAGCTAATTCTTTGGGAGAATCAACTAGATAGATAAACCCCTAGCCAAAGTAACTGAAAGGCAAAAAGGCAGTAGCCAAATTAATAAAATCAGAAATGAAAAGAGAGACATAACAACAGAGATGGAGGAAATTTTAAAAAGCATCAGATCCTACTATAAAAGTCTATACTCAACAAAACTGAAAAATCTAGATGAAAATGGATAGTTTTCTAGACATATGCCACATATCAAAGTTAAATCAAGAACAACTAAACTATCAAAATGAGCCCCGTATCACACAAGGAAATAGAAGAAGTCATAAAAATTCTCCTAACCAAAAAAAGCCCAGGGCCAAGTGGATTTATTCCAGAATTCTACCAGACCTTCAAAGAAGATCTGATACCAATTTTCCTCAAACTATTCCATAAAATAGAAACAGAAGAAATGCTATCTAACTCATTCTATGAAGCCACAATTACTCTGATACCTAAGCCACACAAGGACCCAACCAAAACAAAAAACAAAAAACAAAAAACAAAAAACAAAAAACAAGAAGTTCAGACCAACCTCACTTATGAATATTGATGCAAAAATACTTAATAACATTCTTGCAAACTGAATCTAAGAACACATCAAAACCATCATTCACCACAATCAAGTAGGCTTCATCCCAGGGATATAAGGTATGATATACTTAATAGGTAAACATAATTATTAATAGGTAAACATAATTATGTTATCCATTAACATAACCCACTATATAAATAAACTCAAATAAAAAATCAATCACATGATCATCTCCTTAGATGCTGAAAAAGCATTTGACAAAATACAACACCCCTTCATGTTAAAAGTATTGGAGAGATCAGTAATTCAAGGCCCATCCCTAGACATAATAAAAGCAATTTACTGCAAACCAATAGCGAATATCAGATTAAATGGAGACATACTTGAAGCAAACCCACTGAAATCAGGGAGCAGACAAGGATACACACTCTCCCCATTATCTATTCAATAGAGTACTTGAAGTGTTAGCTAGAACAATAAGACAACAAAAAAGAGATTAAGGGGATACAAATCGATAAAGAAGAAATAAATGTATCACTATTTGCAGATGGCATGATAGTGTACATAAGGGACCCCCAAAATTCTGGCTGAGAACTTCTCCAGCTGATAATCAATTTCAGCAAAGTGGCTGAATACCAAATTAACTCAAAGAAAAAAAAGTAGCCTTCCTTTAAATAAAGGATAAACAGTCTGAGAAAGAAATTGGGGAAGCAATTCCCTTCACAATAACCACAAATGGTATAAAATAACTTGGGGTAACTCTAACCAAACAAGTGAAAGACCTGTATAACAATAACTTCACGTCTCTCAAAAAAGAAATTGAAGAAGATGTCAGAAAATGGAGAGATCTCCCATGTTCGTGGATTGACAAAATTAACATAGTAAAAATGTCCATCCTACCAAAGGCAATCTATTGATCCAATGAAATCCCCATCAAAATCCATACACAATTCTTCAAAGACATGGAAAAAGCAATTCTCAAATTCATCTGGAAAGGCAAAAAACCCAGAATAGTGAAAATAATTCTTAACAATAAAAGAAGAACTGGGGAAATCATCATCCCTATCCTCAAGCTTTACTACAGAGCAATAGTGATTAAAAATAAATAAAACTGCATGGTATTGTAACAGGGACAGACATGTTGATCAATGGAATAGAATTGAAGACCCAAAAATAAAACCATACACTTGATCTTTGACAAAGATGCCAAAAATATACAATGGACAAAAAGAAAGCATGTTCAATAAATGGTGCTAGTCTAACTGGCTCTCTGTATGTAGAAGAATGAAAATAGACCCATATTCGTCACCTTGTACAAAGTTCAAGTGCAAGTGGATCAAGGACCTCAATATAAAACCAGATACACTGAATCTAATAGAAGAGAAAATGGAAAAGAGCCTTGAACTCTTTGGTACAGGGGGAAATTTCCTAAACAGAGCTTCAATGGTTTATGCTCTAAGATCAAGAATTGATAAATGGGACCTCATAAAACTGGAAAGCTTCTGTAAAGCAAAGGACATAGTCAATAAGACAAATTGGCAACCTATAGATTGGGGAAAAAATCTTCACTAACCCCACATCCGATAGAGGGATAATATCCAAAATATATAAATAACTCAAGAAGCTAATCACCAAAAAGACAAACAACCCAATCAAAAAATGGGGTATAGAACTAAACCAAGAATTTACAATTGAGTAATCTCGAATGGCTGAGAAGCACCTAAAGAAATGTTCAAAGTCCTTAGTGGTCAGAGAAATGCAACTCAAAATGACCCTGAGATTCCACTTTACACCAATCAAAATGGCTAAGATCAACACCTCGGGTGATAACACATGTTGGAGAGGATGTGGAGACAGAAGAACACTCCTCCATTGCTCATGGGACTGCAAACTGGTACAACCACTCTGGAAATCAATCTGGAGTTTCCTCAGAAAATTGGAAATCGATCTACCTGAAGATCCAGCTATAACACTTGTACTGGCTAGTTTTGAGTGTCAACTTGACACAGGCTGGAGTTATCATAAAGAAAGGAGCTTCAGTTGGGGAAGTGCCTCCATGAGATCTAGCTGTGGGCATTTTCTCAATTAGTGATCAAGGGGGAGTGCCCCTTGTGGGTGGTACCATCTCTGGGCTGGTAGAGAGCAGGCTGAGCAAGCCAGGGGAAGCAAGCCAGTAAGGAACATCCCTCCATGGCCTCTGCCTCAGCTCCTGCTTCCTGACTTGCTTGAGTTCCAGTCCTGACTTCCTTGGTGATACCTGTATGGAAGTGTAAGCCGAATAAACCCTTTCCTCCCCAACTTGCTTCTTGGTCATGATGTTTGTGCAGGAATAGAAACCCTGACTAAGACAAATGACTGCCCTCTGAAAGACCCAACAAGCAGCTGAAAGAGTCAGATGCAGATATTTGTACACAACCAATGGACAGAAACAGCTGACCCCTGTTGTTGAATTAGGGAAGGCTGAAAGAAGCTGAGGAGAAGGGCAATCCTGTAGAAGGACCAGAACTCTTGATTAATCTGAACCCCAGAGAGCTCTCAAACACTCGACCACTAAACAGGCAGCATACACCAGCTGATATGAGGCCCTCAACACACATATAGTAGAGGACTTCAGGGTCTGTGTTCATTCAGAAATGATGCACTTAACCCTCAAGAGACTGAAGGCCCCAGGGAGTTTAGAGTTCAGGTGGGGTGGAGGTGGGGTATCCATGTGGAAATGGGTTGGAGTCAGGAGGAGGTGTAGGATGTGGAACAGTCTGAGGGTTGATGGGGGAAAGGGAATGGATTATGGAGTGTAAAAAGTAAATTAATTTAAAAAATAAAATAAATGAAGAACAAATGTATTGCAACCATAATCCCAAACTTTATGTTAGTGAGTAATGAATATAATATTAAATGTAATTTTGCTATAACAAATAATTTAGCATGAAAATAGAATCTGTAACAAGACATTTACCTTGTCCACCCATGTTGATTTTTAAATTTATAAAAAATAATCCTAATATCTTCTTATTAATTTTGTCAAGAACTCCTTGTATGTCTTTAATAATGTCTGAATATTTTAATGTGGAAGCAAAATGAAATATGCTTGTGTTGATTCTGACAATTTCCATTCATGAAAATATTATAATATTTAAATGCAATTAGGGAAGTGAAATCAACTGAGATAAATAAAAACATATGGTTTCTCTAGTTTTCTGTTTTCCCTTTTTGGTAGATCACATGAGCTAATTCTTTAAATGTATATTTTACAATTTTCCTGAAATTTTGAAATTTTAACTGCCTTGTTTTTTTTTTTTGCAATTTGAAATAATTCTTTATTTTATAGTGAAATATTTACCATGTGTTTCAAATATGCACAATTCATCTGAATTGGTAATTCTTTTTTTTCTTCAATTAGGATTTTTTTCCAACTTTTATTAGATAATTTCTTCATTTACATTTCAAGTGTTATCCAGAAAGTTCCCCCCTCCTGGCCCTGCTCCCCTACCCACCAGCTCCCACATCTTGGCCCTGGCGTTCCCCTGTACTGGGGCATATAAAGTCTGCATGACCAAGGGGCCTCTCTTCCCAATGCTGGCCAACTAGGCCATCCTCTTCTATATATGCAGCTAGAGACATGAGCTCAGGGGGTACTAGTTAGTTCATGTTATTCTTCCACCTATAGGGTTGAAGACCCCTTCAGCTCCTTGGGTACTTACTCTAGTTCCCTCTTAAGTGCCTTGTTTTAAAAGGTCTAGAACACTAACAATGAGAGCACTCACTTCCTTGTTTTTTAAGTCAGAATCTAACAGGAAGAGCAAATAACTTTAGATGATATTAAATACTTGACAATCAGTGGGGAAAGATAATTTCTAATTGATGATAGTTTTCCTTACAGTTATTACCTTTGGGAGAGAATTCTTATGAGAGATCATTATTTACTTTTTTTGTTTTGTTTCGAATGAGACAGTGATTATCTCTAACATATGAACATGCCACATCAACCAACATTTGCAGAGGAATAAATGACTGAGGCAAGAGCTTAATCAGACATCAAGCTCCTTGAAGCAATCCTTTTCTCACATCAAACACAATTTTCTACCCAGTGAAATAGAGAATAAAACCCTCCAACACTGAACTTGCTGTGAATTAGGGGTAAGTATGAATACCCACTCTTGCCCTTTAAAACCTTTAAGACATCTGCTGCACTCTCTCCTGGTGCACACAAATGTTTGTCCATCCATAGTCATGTTCATTCTAGTAACCACACCCTCTGGTAAAAAGTCCTCTTCTCCCATGTGCTCAAGAGTACAGACTCATGTGGGATATTTTACTGGTCAGCTGTTTTTGGCACTATCAGTGTAAATTTGGTGTCCCAGCCATTCATACAATTCTTAAGGATTTGTTTTAACTTAGTGTTCTATTTCTGTGAACAATTTTATCGAACACAGATTTTGGCACATGCTACATACAAGGCAGTATGCCAGTCACTATTCAGATATGCAATGTGGAGCAGTAGAAAATCTACTGAATAATTCATGCAGGATATCACAGAGAGAAACTCAACACATTTCAAAGTAAACGCTATGGGCATACATTAAGCTTATACTGTAATCCAGAAATTATTTGCTAATTAATTTAATTTTTATGTGTTGGGTATTTCAATTTCTGCTTCCTAGGTGGAACGAATAACAGAATATCTTTTCTTGTGGTCATACAGTAAATAAGATTTTCAGAAAATTTTTGAACTTAAGTTTTATAATCTAATGATAATAGCATTATCAAGATACAAATTACTCGAGTTGGAAAAGGTCTTAAAGGTGATTTAACATATGTAATGCTTTGTTCTTGAGTAATGGCTAAAAAATGGTTATAGAAAAATAAAATAAAACACTCTGATATTGTTGGCTTTAAAGAAATTAAATGGTATCTGACTCTTATGAGTTCTTTTGGGTCCAGAAGCAACATACTTCTTTCCATGACTTCAGGTCATTATTTTTACCTTAAACTTATGGAGACAAATACAGTGAGACCAAATCTTTTAAATAAACCAATACGTTGAAAGTTAAGATACACATATCATGTGATATGTAGATTTTCATTATGTTCACAAATTACTCTCTCTTATTTTAGACATTTCTCAACTAACAAGAGTTGTTGATTATTTTCTGAAATTATCTTTGTTTCCATGTCCTTTCAAAGTATTCTATTATGGATTGAAAATAGTAGAAACCGCTTAAATGTTACAACTTTCACTTTTTCTGTGTTCTAGAATTTTCATGTTTACTTTTAAATATAAAAGTAAAGGTGCATTGGTCATTTTGAAAGTTACAACATACCATTAGCTGTAGTGTGTTGAAAAAAATTCCAACTGAATTTTGCAAAAAGTTCTGATTGTCCACAAGGCACCATCAATAAACATGTGGAGGGTGCATATAAACTTCATGATCACAGAATCTGACCAGTGAAGAATTGTCTTGTGCTTGTCTTCCAAAACTCTTCTCAAATGAGTACTATTCTAAGTTCTACCAATTCAGTAATGTAGTCCAGTTAGCAGGGATCAGTCATGGTCCATTGCTTCTTTTCCACATTTGTGAAGTAGATAATTAAATTATGTTATTGTATTTCTCCCCTAGAACTATCCAAGTTAGAACAAGAAAAGAAAATTCCTCTGCTGCTGTTATATGAGTACAGCATCTTTGGGGAAAGTAAGTTCTGCTTTTCAGAGTGACAGTACTATGTGCAGTATATAGATTCACAGTGTGGCAGTTTCAATAAAGAAACAATTGAACTGTATTGACAAGTTAGACAGTTGATCAGCTACTTAGAGTCAGAATTATAGTAAAGAAATGCTATAAATCTAGCTACAAATACAAATGAATGAAAACATTTGTTATAGTTGATTCTGATTCTGATAAAATGTTTGCTCTGAATTATAAATAATTTATGCATGACAACATAAATTACAGAGGATTTGAGAGGGGAAAATCTCATCAAAAATATAACTAATAATCCTGTGTTTTAAATTATATTTAAAGGATAAACCATGCACACATCCTAAAAGGTTATGATAAGTAGTAATGTCAAGGTCCTACATGTCAGTTTTTCTTCCACTGATTGTACAGTCATATCTTGTCCCAAGGAAACAGGAGAATCTTGAGAACCAATTATATAGCATGTCTACTTGAGAGAGAGAGAGAGAGAGAGAGAGAGAAAGGGAAAGGGAGAGAGAGAAAGAGAGAGAAAGAGAAAGAGAAAGAGAGAGAGAGAGAGAGAGAAAGAGAAAGAGAAAGAGAAAGAGAAAGAGAAAGAGAAAGAGAAAGAGAAAGAGAAAGAGAAAGAGAAAGAGAAAGAGAAAGAGAAAGAGAAGAGAAAGAGAAAGAGAAAGAGAAAGAGAGAAAAGAATGGACAGAGAAATCACAAAAGCATAGAGGGGAGAGAGAGAATACGGATGATACAGAAAATTATAATCATTTCTCTGTTTTAAACTTAGAAACTTTGGACAATATAATGAAAAGATAATGGAGTCTGGAAACCTTTCGATGATAATCGAATTTATCTTGACTGGATTCCCAACCAAACAAGAGTTGCAGCTGCCCCTGTTCCTCCTCTTCCTTGGCATCTACCTAGTCACAGTGTTGGGGAACTTGGGAATGATCATCCTAATTGTGCTCAGCTCCAGCCTACACACACCCATGTACTTCTTCCTCAGCAATCTGTCCTTCATTGACCTCTGCCATTCCACTGTCATTACCCCTAAAATGCTTTTGAACTTTTTGACAGAGGAGAATATCATCTCCTACCCTGAATGCATGACCCAGCTCTACTTTTTCTCTCTTTTTGCAATTGCAGAGTGTCACATGTTGGCTATAATGGCATATGACCGCTATGTTGCCATCTGTAACCCTTTACTTTACAATGTTGTCATGTCTCATCATCTCTGCTTCTGGCTCACAGTGGGAGTTTACAGTTTGGGTATTTTTGGATCATCAGTTCACACAGGATTTATGTTAAAATTGTTTTTTTGTAAGACCAATAAAATTAACCACTATTTCTGCGATCTTTTTCCTCTCTTGGAGCTATCATGCTCCAGTATATACATCAATGAACTCTTGGTTCTTTTCTTGAGTGCACTGAATATCCTGACACCTGCATTGACCATCCTTATGTCCTACATCTTCATCATTGTCAACATCCTCCGTATTCGCTCCACTGAGGGCAGGTCAAAAGCCTTTAGCACCTGCAGTTCCCACATCTCTGTTGTTGCTCTCTTCTATGGTTCTGCTGCTTTCACATACTTACAGCCATCTTCAGTGAGTCCAATGAACCAAGGGAAAGTGTCATCTGTGTTTTACACTACTGTTGTTCCCATGCTGAACCCACTCATCTACAGTCTGAGAAATAAGGATGTCAAATCTTCTATAAAGAAAATTCTTAACAGATGAACATAGCAGACTCGTGAATGGAGTTGTTGTCATATTAGAAAAAGGTGATTATTTTGCCTGTGTACAAGATATGTTAGCTCAACTTTGTAAAGTTTTAGAATATCAATGATGCTTTCCTGTGCAATTTTTTTCACAATTTTCCTCATGTATATCACCTTTGAGCATACATTGCATGGTCCAAAGAGTGTATAGAAAAATTCTTGAGGCTTATGGTGTCCTAGTTCTATTTTCTAATAATAATGCCAATGATGGTAGTGGTGGTGAGGAGGTCACTTATGAGGACAAGGATAATAATAGGCAGTACATTCATCCTTTAGGTTTTTGAAAAATATAATCTGCACTCAGAACTTCAAATGGAGGATTTACATAATAACCCCAGTAACTCTCAGAGCAAGTTTTAGTGTTATTCACCATTTAAAATGAAAAAGAAATCATGTCAGTGTCTTCAGCAGAAGTGATTGAGTGTGTAGAGTTGGGATACTGGACCATAATACTACTCAAAATGATGTTTGGTTTGGGTAAATGTGAATGTATATAAGCCTATTGAAAACCTCGTCTATACAAATTAAGTATCCACTGTAATCTATATGACTTATGCATATGCCTTAATAACTATAATATTTTCATTTTTATTTCTGTTAGTATAATAAAAATAACAAAATACTTCACTCTGGACACATCAAAAAATCATGTTTTTCATTGTCTTATCTGTAGTTTTTGCTTCTTGATGCTGAATGTCACATCAGCTTTCTCTGTTTTGGGAGAAATAAGTTGTTTATCCATTAGCTCAAAGTTAAGACTCATTATGTAAATTGGGTGTTATTGACTATAATCTGTGATTTTTATTCCTTCCATATTTTATTTTATTCTTTTTTATTATTATTATTAGAGAGTTTCTTCATTTACATTTCAAGTGTTATCCAAAAGTCCCCTATATCTTCCCCCTGCCCTGCTCCCCTACCCTCCCTCTCCCACTACTTGGCCCTGGCATTCCCCTGTACTGGGGCCTATAAACATTGCTAGACCAAGGGCCTTTCTTCCCGAATAATGGCCAACTAGGCCATCTTCTAATATATATACAGCTAGAGACATGAGCTCTGGGGGTTCTGATTAGTTCATATTGTTGTTCCATCTATAGGGTTGCAGACCCCTACAACTCTTGAGTACTCTCTCTAGCTCCTACATTGGGGACCCTGTGTACTGCCCTATAGATGATTGTGAGCATCCACTTCTGNTGTCCTTGTTACCAGTTGAAATATCTTCTGGGTATATGCCCAGGAGAGGTATTGCTGGATCTTCTGGTAGTACTATGTCCAGTTTTCTGAGAAACCGCCAGACTGATTTCCAGAGTGGTTGTACCAGCTTGCAATCCCACCAGCAATGAAGGAGTGTTCCTCTTTCTCCACATCCTCGCCAGCATCCGCTGTCACCTGAGTTTTTGATCTTAGCCATTCTGACTGGTGTGAGGTGGAATCTCAGTGTTGTTTTGACTTGCATTTCTCTGATGATTAAGGATTTCGAACATTTTTTAAGGTGCTTCTCAGCCCTTTGGCATTCTTCAGTTGAGAATTCTTTGTTTAGCTCTGTACCCCATTTTTTAATGGGATTATTTGAATTTCTGGCATTCAGCTTCTTGAGCTCTTTGTAAATATTGGATATTAGCCTCCTATCAGATTTAGGATTGGTAAAAATTCTTTCCCAATCCGTTGGTTGCCTTTTTGTTTTATTGACAGTATCTTTTGCTTTACAGAAGCTTTGCAATTTTATAAGGTCCCATTTGTCAATTTGTGATCTTACAGCACCAGCCATTGGTGTTCTGTTTAGGAATTTTATCCCTGTGCCCATATCTTCCAGGGTTTTCTTATTCCTTCCCTACTAATCTTATCATCCAGTACCTATTTCAATACATTACTACACACACACACACACACACACACACACACACACACACACACACAACTAGCATACTTACCTAGACTCTGGTGCTTTTACAGTGTGATCATAGTCAAAACCATCCACATTAAGTTCACTGAAGAAAATCCAAACTCTCAGCAAATGCATCACCTATATGATGGTAGTTATAATCTCTTTTTGTTGTAATTGTGATCAGTCAGTTTCAGAAACAAAGGGAATGTGTTATCTGTATTTTTTCCTCTTTATTAGATATTTTCTTCATTTACATTTCACATGTTATTCAGAAATTTTCCCTTACCCTCCCGCATCCCCGCCCTGCTCCCCTACCCACCCCCTCCCACGTTATCTGTATTTTATTCTACCTTTGTGTTCATCTAAATTCCCTGAATGGCTCCATTGTGACCTAAAAATGATAGAAATAATATCGCTAACAAAAACTGTTAAAGAAGATGATCTGGTAAACTTGTTAATGATTATTATATTTTTTGAGTTAATCTATTGAATATTGGTGCATATGTCAACATTGTCTCTCATGTGCATTATTTTGTCTTCTTACGAAAACTGATGTCATTTTTTTAATGTGGAACTTTGAGTCATCTGTAGCATGGAGGCACATATTAGAATAAATATTTAAATTACACAGGATATCTAACCCCAAATCCGTTCATTTTGCCTGTCCTTTTCTACTAATTGATATAAGTTTAAGCAAATTCTCAACCATAATGAAAATCCCAATATCCAAAAGCAAATGCTAAACTTCCTTATAATACACTGTCAATGATAGCACAGATCAGAGGTGGATAATATATATTTTCAATTTTATCCTTAAGTAATTAATTTATTTTTTACATCCAAATAGGTGCCCCCCACCCAGTGCCCTGACAGAGTCCTGGCTCCCATCCTCCCTCCACTTCTCCTCCCAGAGATTTACCCCACCCCAACCCCCATATGGAACATCTTTCCATCTTCTAATATCTTATTCCGTATCTTTCCAAACTGATTTGAAGTTCTTGTCATTTAGGTCATTCACTTGCTTGATGAATTACACCAAGATATTTCATACTATTTGCGGATATTGTAAAGGGTGTTGTTTCCCTAATTTTATTCTTGCCCTGTTTATCATTTGTATAAAGGGGGGTATTGATTTCTTTGAGTTAATTTCATATCCAACCACTTTGCTGAGGCTGTTTATTAGCTATAGGAGCTCTCTCATAGAAATATTGGAGTTGTTTGGGGTTGTGTGTGTGTGTATATATATATATATATATATATATATATATATGATCACATCATCCTCTAATAAAAATAATTTGACTTCTTCCTTTCCAGTTTGTATTCCATTGATAGTCCTTAGTTGTCTTATTACTCTAGCTAAAACTTGAAGTACTATATTGAATAGATAAGGAGAGAATGGACAGCCTTGTCTTGTCCCTGATTTTAGCATAATTGATTTATGTTTCTCTCCATTTAATTTGATGTTGGTTATTAACTTACTATATATTACTTTTATTATGTTTAGGTATGTGCATTATATCCCTGATCTCTCCAAGACCTTTAACATGAAGGGGTGTTGGATTTTGTTAAAGGTACTTTCAGCATCTAATGAGATGATCACATGATGTTTTTTCTTCTAGTTTGGTTACATAGTGGATCACTTTGATGGATTTTCATATATTAAACCATCCATCCCTCCATCCCTGGAAAGAATTCTACTTGATAATGGTGGATGATGTTTTTATTTGTTTCTAGATACAGTTTGCAAGTATTTATCTAATATTTTTGCATCAGTGTTCATAAGAGAAATTGGTGTGAAATTCTCTTTCTTTGTTGAGTCTTTGTATAGTTTAGGTATCAAGGTATTACCATTCTATGTAGCATCTTAGAATGAACTAGGAAGTATTCCTTCTGTTTCTATTTTATGGAACAGTTTGAGGAGTTTTAGCTCTTCTTTGAAAGTCTGGTAAAATTCTGTGTTAAAGCCATTTGGCCCTGGGATTTGTTGTTGTTGTTGTTGTTGTTGTTTGGGAAAGTGTTCTACTAGAAAAATCATTCCTTTTGTTAGGATTTTGCAATTTTGCAGAGTTCTTGCTTTTGAAGTAAGAACTACTGATTTTTAAAATTTTCTCACTGTCTGTTGTTAGGTCTCTGTTTTCATTTCTGATTTTGAATATTTAGATACTGTTTCTGTGCCTGTTAGTTAGTATGGTGAGGGGTTTTTCTATGTTTTTGATTTTCTCAAAGAACCAGCTCTTGGTTTCTTTGATTCTTTTTATTGTTTGTTGTTGTTGTTGTTGTTGTTGTTTCTAATTGATTTAATTCAGCCCTGATGTCCTACCTTCTTCTCCTCTTCTGTTTGTTTGTTTGTTTGTTTGTTTTTTCTAGAGCTTTCAGATGTATTTTTAAATGGCTGGTATAAGAAATTTCTAATTTCTTTATGAAGGCATTTAGTGCTATGAACTTTCCTCTTAGCACTGCTTTCATTGTGTCCCATAAATGAGGAGATGTTGTGCCTCCATTTTCATTGAATTCTTGAAAGTCCTAATTTATTTCTTCATTTTTTCCCTGTCCCAGAAAACATTGAGTTCAGAGTTGTTGAGTTTCCAAGTGGGCAAGTGAATCTTTAATATCGTCTTCAAAGTATAATAACATAATAATTAAAAGATTTATATTATATATGTGCATATATATTTATCTTTCTGCTTTCTATTTGTTTTCTTTGGTAAACACACATGAATACGTTCAAAACAAAACAAAACGAAGTATACAAAAGATGAAGTTAGTTAAGTGGAGTGCATATGTATACTGTTCAAATCAAATGTGACTGCTAAAATAACTTATATCATTGGAATAATTTTAAAATACTTTGAAAAGGTTAATTAAAATAGAATAAGCAAAATAACCTACACATGTATGCAGTGTGATTAGTAATACTTAAGAACACATCAGAATTCTTATGGTATGATTGGGAAAATGACCACAAAGTCTCAAAATTTATAAGGAAGATAAAATACAGGTTTTTCTTGAGTCTTACATATTTACAAATAAGCTACAAATTGTCATAATACTTTCACAGTGAGTAAAGTAATGAGGGGGGAGCTAGGGAAGGATAAAGGATATAAGGAAAGCCACGAGAGCCTTTAATTATTCTCTGTGATTATTCATTCATTTTGGGTCTTCAGATTAGGTCATTGAGGATAGTGTCCCAAAAGAAGCCAGTTCCAGGATCACTCTCTGGTTTAGAGACGTCATAACTTCATTACTTCGATGTTAGATAAACAGCAGGACTGAGCATCAAATCTACATCATGGATTCAAGAAGAGAAGGTGAATATCTTGTCTCTATACTAGGACACTTTCTGCACGATAGATTCTTGTTTTTAGAAACACATTCTTTTTTACTAGAAAATTTGGTGAGTCTATGCCAATGCCTAGCAAATACAGAAACGGATGCTCACAGTCATCTATTGGATGGAACACTGGGCCCCTAATGAAGGTGCTAGAGAAAGTGCCCAAGGAGCTGAAGGGGTCTGCAACCCTATAGGAGGAACAACGATATGAACTAACCAGTACCCCCCCAGAGCTGTGTCTGTAGTTGCATATGTAGCAGAGAATGGCCTGATTGGCCATCGATAGGAGTAGAGGTCCTTGGTCTTAAGAAGATCATATGCCCCAGTACAGGGAATGCCAGGGCCATTAAGGGGCTTTGGGGATAGCATTTGAAATATAAATGAAGAAAATATCTAATAAAAAAATTTTAAAACATATGTGTGCCCATATTAGATGTGTTTCCTGGATGCTGGTATTTGTGTAGAGCTCTGGTTGCTTCTGTTTACTCTTAAAGATGTGTTTTTCTCTTCTATTCTTCTTCTTGGGTGTTGATCAGATCATTTTGTAAAACAAGAGGGGGAGAATCATAAAATCATATAATCATAACATAAAGGGAAACCTTTTTTTTTTTCATGAGAAGTCTGTGTTGATGAGGTTGGTTTCTAGCTTCTGAAGTTAAACAATCTTCCTACTTCAACCACATAGTGATAAATCTGGTGCATACTAAAAATATCTGTATTCATCCAAATATTTTTAAAGTAACAATGAGAAACCAATTAATGGGAGAAATAAGGACTATGTGCATGCTCATGAGTATGGGTGTGTGTGTGTGTGTGTGTGTGTGTGTGTGTGTGTGTGTGTGTGTGNTCCCCCCTCCCGGCCCTGCTCCCCTACCCACCCGCTCCCACCCCTTGGCCCCGGCGTTCCCCTGTATTGGGGCATATAAAGTCTGCATAACCAAGGGGCCTCTCTTCCCAATGATGGCCAACTAGGCCACCCTCTTCTATATATGCAGCTAGAGACATGAGCTCAGGTTAGTTCATGGTTATTCTTCCACCTATAGGTTTGAAGACCCCTTCAGCTCCTTGGGTACTTTCTCTAGCTCCTTCTTCCTTGGGAACCCTGTGTTCCATCTAATCGCTGACCGTGAGCTTCCTTTAGTATGTTTATTCAGTGACATTTATCATTGATATGTAAATATAAGTGAACATAGCACAGCTAAAACTGAGATATTAACAAAAATGTGTGTGAAGTTTTAGAATTTACAGTTTATTCAAACAAAGATCAATTTTACACCCTTCTCAGAAGAGTGATTCCTTCTTCTGTCTTCCTGAGAGGTAACCATGTAGGTTATAACTTGACATCCTTTACAGTGGGAAGTTGAAGACTCCATGGTTAGGTGAGACAGAGTTCAAGATAACTTTCCTGATATCAGATCATTTCTTAGAATGTTCATACATGAAGTATGCTATTGAGTTCTGACTGCATAAAGCCAGAAAGAAGGACTTTGAACATGTGTCTTAGACAGCTGTGAACTCTACACTTTGCCTGGGACAGGTGAGGACCAGACATCTTTGCTGGCCTGCATTGGGGATGTGGTTATTAGGGATAAACAAGAAGTCTGTGAGTAAGAGAACTTCAGCACTTTGAACTTACTAAATATTCCTGTAATAAACATATTGTTTAAGTCAGAGGAAAGTAATGTTTCCCAGATCAATGTATTTTGTTTTGTCTAAACCACTGGCTCAGTGAATAAATTTGTATGGTTAAATAAATAAACAACTGGAAAAATAATAAAATATCCGACAGCTTCTTTGCAAGCTGTATTAAATTAGGTTTTCATCTTACTTCCAAGACGTTGAGTGTTACTGTATAGTCATTCTTACCCCAGGGTTATTTACTAGAAGGCAACTTATTAAACTGACTCCATTATGTATTTGCTACTAAACAACCAACAGAAATTACAGTACTATAGTTTTACCTCACTCAATCCTTCCAAAACTACAAGAGGCAGAAAGTACTCAATTTCCTTAGAGTAGGTGAGTTCTGGAGCCATGAAGCTGCTCAGGACTCACAGGCAAAAATTGGTGGAGGCAGGTAATAGTCAGAAACTATTTATATTTCTCTGTGTATTTAAGGTGTGGGGCTTCCATTTATATTTTTTATATCTAGCAGCCTGGTAGAAAATTAGTGTGTTAACTTGTATTGAGTGCTAAGGTTCAGAGTAGCTATCTAAATAGCTAGAATGGAGTCCTTCTATTTCCTGGCTTCGCTCATACCTTCACCTAATCACACAGTTTGAATAAGATAAGTTCAGACAGGACATGGATTATATACTGTAGACAATGATCATCTGAAATCTTCTCCCTCTCCATTCTTCACATTAATTGTGCTCTCAAATATGATAAGGATGTGTCCTTGTTCAAAACTAAATAAGACAGATCTGTAATCTACTAAGCACTGTGAATGGATTTATCAGACTATTTGAACAAATATTAGTTACAGAAAAGCAAAATGGAAAAGTGCTGGCCACATATATACATGCAATACAAAAAAGAAGAAATTCTTAGAATTATTAACTACTCATTAGGATTGTAATAAATAATTCGAAGATTCATTAATGTTATGAGAGTTTGCATTTGTGAGAATTTTAGTATAGAATTGAAACTTGACTGAAAAGATAGAACATGGGAAAGTAGAAATTATTTCTATTAGCCCACAGCTTCTACTTCAAGACACAGTCCACATTCTGCCTGAGTGTGAGTACATTCTGAGTATGGACAGCAGACAATTTTTCTAAGTGATAAAAGATAAGTGGTAACGAGTGGGAGGCATATGGTTGGAGGGAAAAAGTAAAAAGAAGAATCTCAATTTCTTTTCATTGTCACAGTTTTACACTCACATATTAGGGCAATCGGCTTACATACTATTCAAGCAGAGCTTGTCTATCTAAAGTGAGGTCATGATCTGGTAAGTCAGTTTCCATAAGAAAAATGGGAACTCTAATTTTTAAAATTGGAGCAGGAAACAGTTGTTGCCAGTCTTCCTCACATAAAGTGTGAAGAAATGGAGATCAGTGTGGCACACCACTTAACTGAATGCCAAGGGCAGATTCATACCTGGTCCCCTTTCCCTCACTAGCTTTATTTTTGATTGCATCTACTGCTTTGGATAGGAATCCCTTAGTTGGGAAGCAGTTACTCACGGATGCCTTTGCTTCTCTTCTCCAGGGCTGCCTGTGCCATGAGCATGAGGAACCACACCTCTGTGACAGAGTTCATCCTGCTGGGAATTTCCAACACTGAAGGACTAGAGAGCATGCTGTTTGCCCTGTTCCTGGTCTTCTGTGTCTTCACCTTGCTGGGGAACCTGCTCATCTTCCTCACCACCCTTGCTTCTCCCAACCTACACACCCACATGTATTTCTTCCTGGGGAACCTGGCAGTATTTGACATATTCTTCCCTTCTGTGAACTCTCCTAAGATGATGAACTACCTATTCCGGCAAGGCCAAACCATCTCATACCAGGCATGTGCCTCACAGATTTTCTTCTATCACACCCTGGGGTGCACTGAGTGCAGTTCCTGTATACAGTGATGGCCTATGACCGCTTTGTGGCTATTAGTTACCCTATGAGATACAGGATCATCATGAACCATAGGGTGTGTACCTGTCTCACATTGGGCACTTGGCGGGGGCGGGGGGGG
>LR752888.1:22431-46926 GCA_902729485.2 Mus minutoides | reverse complement strand
GATACTTTGTGTTGTACACATGTGTGGGATATTTTAGGATGCAGTAACTTATTATGATGTGCATGTGAACTTCACTGAAGAAGAGTGGAATTTGCTGGATGCTTCCCAGAAGAGACTCTACAAAGATGTGATGCTAGAGACCTACTGGAACCTCAATGACATAGGTAAGAATGAATTTTCTTCTGCTTTTCAAAATAAGAGAAAGAAATGTTTCTTTTTTTTTTTATTTTTTTATGTGTCTTTTTTTTCATTATTTTTTTCCTTTATTAAGTATTTTCTTCATTTACATTTCACATGTTATTCAGAAATTTTCCCTTACCCTCCCGCATCCCCGCCCTGCTCCCCTACCCACCCACTCCCACATATTGGTCCTGGGGTTCCACTGTACTGGTACATATAAAGTTTGCATGACCAAGGAGCCTCTCTTCGCAATGATGGCCAACTCGGCCATCTCCTTCCATATATGCAGCTAGAGACATGAGCACAGGGGGAACTAGTTAGTTCACGTTATTCTTCCACCTATAGGGTTGAAGACCCCTTCCGCTCCTTGGGTACTTTCTCTAGCTCCTACCTTGGGAGTCCTGTGTTCCAACTACTAGCTGACTGTGAGCTTCCACTTCTGTGTTTACCAGGCACTGGTATAGACTCACACAAGACAGCTATATCGGGTCCCTTTCAGCATTATCTTGCTGGCATATGCTATCGTGTTTATTTTGGTGGCTGCTTATGGGAGGGATCCCTGGCAGCCGCCGTCACTGGTTGGTCCATCCTTTGGATTCAGCTTCACACATGATCTCTGTAGCTCCTTCTGTGTGTGCTTTGTTCTTAATTCTAGGAAGTGGCACAGAGACCACATTTTGAACTTCATTCTTCTTGAGATTCATGTGTTTAGTAAGTTGTATCTTGGGTAGTCTAGGCTTCTGGGCTAGTATCCACATATCAGTGAGTACTACAATACACTCAAGAAAACACTAACCTAATAGAGTGAGTCCTACTGTGGGAGGTCTAGGTAGGTAAACGGATCCTTAAAGGATATAAGTAACAAAGATTATCGACTCATCATGAGGTAACACATTTACATGGTTTAAAAAACATAGGTAAGGAGTCAACTCCCTGTAGACCCAAGAAAGGTCGAAGACCGATAATACTATAAGGCTGCTATGAACATAGTGGAACATGTGTCCTTATAACCAGAAACTCTTCTGGATATATGCCAAGTAGAGGTATTGCTGGATCTTCCGGTAGTACTATGTCCAATTTTCTGAGGTACCGCCAGGCTGATTTCCAGAGTGGTTGAACAAGCTTGCAGAAGAAACAAATGTTTCTTAATTATTGTTGATCTTCTGGTTTTTTTTCTCATTGAGAACAAGGAAGATTGAGCTGAATAAATCAGGTTCAGTGATGAGAAAATGCACAGAAACTTGAATTTTGCCTAATGTCAATACTATAGCATTCATTGTCTGACACTGTGTTTTAGGCTACAGTTGGGAAGACCATCAAATTGAAGAACAATGTCAAAGTTCTAGAAGACAGGAAAGGTAATTTTCTTATGCAAGCTGATACAAACATGCCTCTGAGGAAATTTTAATATGTTCTGGAAGCTCCAAAGAAATGCAAGAGTGTAAAATATCAGTCCTTTATATATAGCTATGATTATAATATTCTTACCATGTACTTCATTATCAGTTATCTGATTTTTGTTTGCCATGTATTCCTCTAAGAAAGGAGAGAAGGAAATAATGTCTTAAGACATACCTTACTTGAATTGTAGATTCATTAGAACTATCCTGTGGAACTGCTGATTGGTGTAGTCTAATAATATTTAGAAATTGCACTTTAAATTGTGCTACATTTAATATCCAAGACCTTCTAATAATAAATTATTCATAATAAAGATGGTGATACTCATGTTCTTATAGTGATATTGCTAATTGTATTGAGCAGTCAGTTTATGAGAGTCAAGATGTTGTCCTGGAGAAACCTTAATTCATATACCACATGTGCATGAGGAACAAAAGCTGAAATGGTGTGAATGCAATGTGGTAACCTTTCATTTCTTCTTCTTCTTTTAATGTTTATCAAGTGTCAGAATAGATAAAACAATGTGAGAATAGGAATATTGATAGAAGCACCTTATCTTTCTATTCCTGANCTCAGAATTGTTCCATTGATCTTCAGATACGTGAAATACATCATATAGAAATCTCATATAGGAAAAGGATGCTAAAAATGTGAACCATATAATAAATGCTCTTACCATCACAGCTATTTTCAAAGATACAAATCAACTCATAGTGAAGGGGATCACCATAAACATTCAAAGTGGTAAAAGCTTAAGATCTGATTCTTCTATATTATTAGAGCAAACTGTAAGATTAATTCATATTGATAAAATGATTGATCGGGGTAATGAGTGTGGTAAAGCTTATACATGTGCCAATTATCATTGTAGGCATGTAAGAAGTCATAAAGGAGAGAGACCTTATGAATGTAATCAGTGTGATAAAGCCTTTGCAACACCAAGTTATCTCCAATATCTTAAAAGAATACATACTGGAAAGAAACCTTATGAATGTAATCAGTGTGGTAAAGCCTTTGCAAGACCCAGTCATCTCCAATATCATACAAAAACTCACACTGGAGATAAACCATATAAATGTAATCAATGTTGTAAAATGTTTGGAACACCGGGTGTTCTCCAAGTTCATAAACGAACACATACTGGAGAGAAACCTTATGGATGTAATCAATGTGGTAAAGCCTTTACTCATCAGAGTAGTCTCCAAAATCATAAAAGAGGCCATACTGGAGAGAAACCATATGAATGTAATCAATGTGGTAAAGCCTTTGCAAAATGCAATCTTCTTCAGTATCATACAAGAACACATACTGGAGAGAAACCTTATGAATGTAATCAATGTGGTAAAACATTTGCAATATCCAGTGTTCTCCAAATTCATAAAAGAACACATACTGGAGAGAAACCTTATGAATGTAATCATTGTGGTAAAGCCTATGCTTATAAGAGTAGTCTCCAAGATCATAAAAGAACCCATACTGGAGAGAAACCTTATGAATGTAATCAATGTGGTAAAACATATGCAACACGCAGTGTTCTCCAAATTCACAAAAGAACACATACTGGAGAGAAACCTTATGAATGTAATCAGTGTGGTAAAGCCTTTGCACAAGCCAGTCATCTCCAATATCATAAAAAATCTCACACTGGAGATAAACCATATGAATGTAATCAATGTGGTAAAGCCTTTGCAAGACCCAGTGATCTCCAATATCATAAAAGAACACATACTGGAGAGAAACCTTATGAATGTAATCAGTGTGGTAAAGCCTTTTCACATCAAAAAAGTCTCCAATATCATAAAAGATCCCATACTGGAGAGAAACCATATGAATGTAATCAATGTGGTAAAGCGTTTTCACATCGGATTAATCTCCAAAATCATAATAGAACCCATACTGGAGAGAAACCATATGAATGTAATCAATGTGGTAAAGCCTTTTCATATCAGACCAGTCTCCAGAATCATAAAAGAACCCATACTGGAGAGAAACCTTATGAATGTAATCAGTGTGGTAAAGCCTTTGCACAAGCCGGTCCTCTCCAATATCATAAAAAATC
Organism: Mus minutoides; assembly: GCA_902729485.2. NCBI lineage: Eukaryota > Metazoa > Chordata > Mammalia > Rodentia > Muridae > Mus > Mus minutoides. Next base: position 43,286 of record LR752888.1, on the reverse strand, counting down.
TCACACTGGAGATAAACCATATGAATGTAATCAATGTGGTAAAGCCTTTGCAAGACGCAGTTATCTTCATTATCATACAATAACACATACTGGAGAGAAACCTTATGAATGTAATCAGTGTGGTAAAGCCTTTTCACATCAGCGTAATCTTCAAATTCATAAAAGAACTCATACTGGAGAGAAACCTTATGAATGTAATCAATGTGGTAAAACCTTTGCAAGTAACAGTCATCTGCATTATCATACAAGAACACATACTGGAGAGAAACCTTACGAATGTAATCAATGTGGTAAAACATTTGCAATATCCAGTGTTCTCCAAATTCATAAAAGAACACATATTGGAGAGAAACCTTATGAATGTAATCAGTGTGGTAAAGCCTATGCTTATAAGAGTAGTCTCCAAAATCATACAAGAACCCATACTGGAGAGAAACCTTATGAATGTAATCAATGTGGTAAAACATATGCAACACGCAGTGTTCTCCAAATTCACAAAAGAACACATACTGGAGAGAAACCTTATGAATGTAATGAGTGTGGTAAAGCCTTTGCACAAGCCAGTCATCTCCAATATCATAAAAAAACTCACACTGGAGATAAACCATATGAATGTAATCAATGTGGTAAAGCCTTTGCAAGACGCAGTCATCTTCAGTATCATACAAGAACACATACTGGAGAGAAACCTTATGAATGTAATCAATGTGGTAAAACATTTGCAATATCCAGTGTTCTCCAAAGTCATAAAAGAACACATACTGGAGAGAAACCTTATGAATGTAATTAGTGTGGTAAAGCCTTTTCACATCAAAGTAGTCTCCAAAATCATAAAAGATCCCATACTGGAGAGAAACCATATGAATGTAATCAATGTGGTAAAGCGTTTTCACATCGGATTAGTCTCCAAAATCATAATAGAACCCATACTTTAGAGAAACCATATGAATGTAATCAATGTGGTAAAGCCTTTTCATCTCAGACCAGTCTTCAGAATCATAAAAGAACCCATACCTGAGAGAAGCCTTATGAATGTGAACAATGTGGTAAAGCCTGAGGATTGCACAGTCATCTTCAAAGACATAAAAGAACCAATGCTGGAGAGAAATCTTATGAATGTAATCAGTGGGGTAAAGCATGTTCATGCAGAAATTTTCTTCCAAATACATAAAATACACATGCTGGAGAGAAACCTTAGTAATGTAATGAATGTAGTAAAGCATATTCACAAAAGAGACGCTTCCAAATACATAAAAGAACACATATTAGAGAGAAATCTAATGAAAGCAATTAATGTAAAAAGAGTTTTTTAAGAATTTTTTGTCTCCAAAATCATAAAGCATACTAGAGAGAACCTTTATGAATGTAATTACTGTGCTAAAGCCTTTACATATACCATTAGTCAACAAAATATAAAAGATCCCATACTGGAAAGAAACCTCATGAATGTCATCAATGTGATAAAGTCTTTTCACAACTTTGTAGTTTTCTCCATTATTATAAAAGAATACATACAAGAGAGAAACTAATGAATGTAATCAGTGTTGTAAGGCATTGGCAAGTCACAGTTATCTGCAGTGACATAATAGGTCACATACCAGCGAGAGACCTCCTGAATGTTATCAATGTGATATAAAGCCTTTGCATGTCATAGTTCTTTACACATACAGAAAAGAAATCACACTGGAGATAACCCTCAGTAATGTGGTAAAATCTTGGCAATTTACTATCATCTGCAATTACATATGAACATATTCAAGAGAATAACCCTAAATGAAATCTGTTTATTAAGCTTTTTCATGTAAGTGATCTTATAAATAAAAGAACACATATTGAAGAGAAACTGCATGAATGTAATGAATGAGGTAAACCCTTACCAGGGCACAGTCATCTCCAAATACACAAAATGTGCAGGAGAGAAATGTTATGAATGTAATCAATGTGATAAAGCCTTTGTATATCATAGTCTTCTCCCAACATGTTAATGATCACATCGTGAAGTAAACATTTATTGCTGACTGCTGTGAATGTGGTAAACATAAAAGAACACATACTGTACAGAAATCCTGTGAGTGTACTTAACTTGGAAAATCCTTTACATGCTACAATATTCTCTGATTACATAATAGAACACATAGTAGAGAGAAACCTCATCAATACAGTCAATGTGGTAAAGCCTTTGCATGTCCTAACCATATTTCAATACATGAAATAATACATAGTAAAAACAAAGTGATGATTTGAATGTGTTTGCCCCTAAGAAGTGGCCCTATTAGGAAGTGTGACCTTGTTGAAATCAATGTTACCTTTTTGAAAGAAATGATTTAATAGTGTAGTGGTCTTTGGAGCTCCAGCAAGTCCAAACCGCCTCTCCTAATATTTGGCTGGAAGACAGTGTCTCTGCGAATGCTTTCTCATGAAGATGCAGAAGGCACAGCTCCATCTCCAGCACTACGCCTGCCTGCGGGCTGCATACCAAAGACAGTGATTTCAGATCTATATACAGTTTTTATGATGTCTTGCTGAAGAATGTTGCAGCTTTCTGCCCTTGTCTGAAAAGTGTCCTTGAGGCTAAGGTAAAGAGGTTTGTATTTATTGCATTGACAAAGGAAGTCTCAGAAAAGCCAGCCTAACCTTTGGCCTGGGTTCCTCACAGGATAATTGTTTTGATCAAGCATAGTAATCTTAGAAAAGATAAAATAAAAGGTTCAAAGAGAAAATGCTCACCAGGACATTGGAGAAAGCTAAACCCTGTGATCAAGCATATTAAGTGGTTTTAAAGGATTGTTGATGTTAGGGCAAAATTCCATCCACCTACAAATCTAGATCTGCATTTCGGAGAATTGTGTCATGCTACACATTATTTTCATCTGGTTATTGTTTTCATGTAAACATGAGGAGACTCAAGTATGTGTCAAATTGATAAGCAATGGATTTTATTATTATTCCCGTTGTCAATTTAAGATCTAAAAGGAAATACTTTGGTCCAGGCATGGTGGTACATGCTTTTAATTTTTGAAAATATATTGGATAACATTTACATGATTGCATGCATGTCAGAAGAGACTTTGAACATTGAACTTTTACCCTTGTTGAGGCTGCTATAAACGAAGGGGACCTTTGAAGTTAGAGCTCATGTGTTTTGCATTATTCTATGTTTAAGTATGTTCCCCATACATGCATGTATTTGATCAATTATATGGGAGCCTAAGAGTGGAATGTGGTAGTTTGAATTTGCTTGTCACAGTGAGTAGCACTATCAGAAGGTGTGACCTTGTTGGAGGAAGGGCATCACTGTGGAAGTGGGCTTTGATATTTTACTCAGTACTGAAGGGACCCTCCTACTCATTCCCTGGGAGACAGTCTCTTCCTGGCTGCCTTTGTATCAATATGCAGAACTCTCAGCCTCTTCTCCAGCAACATGTCTCCCTGAGATGAGAGAGTTTACACACAGACCCAAGTGACACAGTGTGATCTTGCCCCCAAATTATTTCTGCCTGCACAGATGCTGACATACAACAGCCGGGCAGAACAGACATAGGCAGTGTTTAGGGTTCCTGCAGGGGGTTCAGAGGAGAACCATGAGGAAAGAAGAAGATGATGATGATGAGAATGTCACCATGGCTTCGGGGTCAAGAAAACAAGGCTCTGAGGACCAGCCAGTTGGATTTAATAGCATCCCAGAAGAAACTAAATGTTAACTGGGGGATATACATGGGAAAATTGGTTCTAATAGCATAGAGCTTACACATCTGGCAACTTTTGTGCTGTTTAAGGCTTATTAAAAATGTCAAGTTTCTTCGTGCCTTTTATCCAGGAGCTGAATGGCCAAAGGCAGTGTAGAATCTGCAGACTGGAATTAAACATTTCTACAACACAGGATGCCAGTTTCCTCCCCAAACTCATTTTATCTTTTTCAGGCAACTTGATTTCCGTGAAGGTGCTTTCTTTTTGTTATTGGATATTCTATTATTTACACTCCAAATGCTGTCCCCTTTCCCAGTTTGCTCTGTTGAAACCCCTGTCCCCTCCCTCTCCCCCTGCTCCCTACACAGGCACCCCATCCTTCCTGGCCTCCCTGGCACTCCCCTGCACTGGGGAATAGACTTTGAAATCTAAACCTTTGATCGAGGGTCCACAAGTAAGAAAGTGCACGGGGCATTTGATGTTAGGAGACTGCACCAGCTCACTCGCTGACTTGCTCACATTTCAACTCATGCAAGTCTCTGATAGTTATGGCCCTGAGCAGTAGGAATGGCTGTGCACACTTGATAGTCTGGGGTCGTCTAACACTTCAGTCTCTTCTGTCCATCCTTCCCCCTCTTTCTGATCCAGACAGTCCGATCTTTTCTGTTGAGGGACTGGAGACATACTAATTAATGGCTGTAATGAGTAATTAATGGTTGTAATGGTCAGTCATACCAGTAGATCCCTACTGTGAATATTTAGCTGCATCGTTCTACAATGCTTATTCACTTTTTTGTTGTTCCAGTTGGTATTTTTATTTATTTATTCTTTAATCTTTCTTTTACAATCCAGACTTTATCCCCCTCCTGTTGCACCCTTCTAGTGTTCCACATCCCACACCTTCTCCCCCATAACTTCCTACCTGTCTCCAAGAAGATGCCCCATTGCCACCTCAGTAGACCTCCCAACTCCCTGGTGCCCCAATTGTCTTCTCTCAGGTTTTTGACCTCAACACTGGTACCAGTGTGGTTTTATCTTTTTGAAGGAGACTTACTGCCATTTAGAATGTTAATAGTGGCTGCCACACTGTTTGTTTATTTTGTTTATTTGTTATACCATGATAGTTGTTGTGGTTTTCCAGGCCAGGCATAGCTTAGCTCTCAGTGTTCACAGGCAGCAAGAACAGATGATGTCTTTTCTTCTCCAGCTCTGCCATGCCACCGCTGAATACCCTAAAAGCCATCCAATAGAGATGAGGCTTCCACAAGTGACCCTGGCTGTGGATGTTTATTTCTTATGCTGTGGTTTCTAGCATGGGATATGTTACCACTTTTGTGATAATTCCAATTAAATGCTCAGTATTTGTATATGGGTAAATTTCGGTAAGTTTGTTTATGATAATTTAGAAATGCATTTAGGTCTGCACACACACATACACACACAAACAAACACATGAACATACAAACACATGAAGACACCACTGCCCACATATACACACAAAAACACACACAAGCACACACACATACACTAACATGCGCACACTCACACAGGCACACACAAACACACACACATACACAAACACACAGGAGCAGGAATGTCAAAGAGGGGCTGCTCCAATTCCAAATAGAAACGGGAACCAAATAATCATGGGAGGCAGAAGGAGGTAGTGTCCTGGGTGGGAGACGTTGGGGTCATGGGAAAGGAGGGTCAAGATCAGCTCTTTGGGTAGACAGGATAGAAGTCCAGAGGGCCAGAAGAATGTATGGAAATGTGCAGCTGTGAAGTGTGGGAGGAGAGAGGTGATCCTCTAGAAAGTACTAGAGACCTGGGATATGAGAAGCTCCCAGGACACAATGGGGTTGACTTCAGCTCAACTGCTAAGCAGTAAGGAGGTGGAACCAGAAGAAATCATCTGAGTAGATAGACCGTGCTCCCACTGAAGGCATGGCATCATCAAACTATCTTCAATTTTTTTGACCCAGAATTTTTCCTGTATAAGAGAAAAGTAGGGAAGAAAATGGAGCAGAGATTGAAGGAAAGGCCTGCCAGTAAACAGCTCAACTTCGGTCCATCCCATGAGTGATTATTAAATCCTGACAATATTACTGATGCCATGTTGTGTTTGCAGACAGGAGTCTACCATGTCTTTCCTTAGAGATGGTCTGCCAGCAGCTTTCTGAGACAGACGTTTATAGTTAGAGCAAACTCCTGGACTGAGTTCACAGACACCTATGGAAAACTTAGGGGGAAGATTGAAGCAATGAAGTGAATCACAGTTCTATGGGAAGAACAACAGTATCAACTAACCTGGATCCTTGGGGATTTCCCAGGAACTAAGTCACCAACCAAATGGCATACATGGGCTGTGACTGCAAACCTGTACAACCACTCTGTAAATCAATCTGGCCGTTCCTCAAAAAATTTAAAATAGTACAACCTAAAGAAAAAAAATCTATACTGATCATGTGTATATACCCAAGAAAGCTGCTCCATCATAGCATACCTGGCCACAGGTATTTAGGGAGTTTCACAGAATGCCCTTTAGGAACATGACTCAAAGAACACCTATAGTTCAAGGTGACAAAGGTCACTCCTCAGTTGAGATTCCCCAATCGCGTTGTGTCCAGATGGTGTAAAAGTGATAAAAATCCAGTAACAGATTATACTGGAAATACTGAATATTTCACTAACATTAAACCCTCATGACAAGAAGAAAAAGGATACTCATAAATAGGTTGAATCTAAATCACAGCTTAGTGATTGGTGTTCCCTTGGAGTGCATTGTCTATTTTGTAAGTACTAATACTGTCCACTATGTGAAAGGTTTATTTGGTCTTTAAGTACTTTTATATACTCAGCAAAATGTCATGTTCATTACCATTTAAAAATTCAATATATTAGAGTTTTAAAAATAAGATTTTTTTAGTCGGGCGTGGTGGCACACGTCTTTAATCCCAGCACTCGGGAGGCATAGGCAGGCAGATTTCTGAGTTCAAGGCCAGCCTGGTCTACAAAGTGAGTTCCAGGACAGCCAAGGGCTATACAGAGAAACCCTGTCTTGAAAAACTAAAAATAATAATAATAATAAGATTTTTCTCTGTACAGTTGAAGGAGAGTTAGATCTGATTTTAGCAAAAAAATTAAGACTTTAGGGCATACATGGACCCTAGCACACCTGTACTGGAAGTCAATATGCAAAAGACTTTTAAAGCAATTAGGAACTTTTATTTAATGCTGAGGAAGACATGGAGGAAGGTTGTACCAACAAATGGAACAATGACATGCTGATTGTTGGAAATGTGGCTTCTTGAGTCTGTAAGGTATGTTTTTTTCTATGAAAGTCAAATGAAATACAAGGAGCTCACATATCCCAGGACAAAGTGGAATGTAATAACTGAGCTTTGTTGCATGAAAAGACAATGATGATATGCCCATGTTCAGATTGCATATATGTGTCAATAAAGATAAATATTATCACCCAGATTTCATAGAGAACAAGTGTGGCCACGATACACATAGGAAAAATAAAGTTAGTGCCTCTTTTACCTGCAGCCCTCTCACCCTTATTCCTGGATTGTAAAGGCCAGGACCATACTAACTGCCTTGGCATTTCCAATACAAATAGCCACTATGAACATAATGCTAAATGTCCTTTGCTACATGATGGATATGTCTATGTGGGGATACCTGCTGAAGAACAAGCAGAAGAAGCAGAATGTGAAAGAAATGAGCTAGGTGTGGCTGAGAGTGAGGTTATTAATACTGATAATGGCAGTGCCTTTGTCCTTCCCCAAAGCTTTAAGAACAAGATCTTTGAGGGCAGAGCAGTGAGGAACAGGCAGTCAAGAGCCATCCCCAAAAGTTCGTTATAAATAAGGAAGTAGATATGCCTTCACAGGCAGTCTGCATGGTTTCTGTTGGTATACTTATCATCTGGACATATCTTTTGGAAAGCATTATCAACAAAACTTTCTAAATTTTCACCATTTGTCTATATACTGATTTAGTGCTTGTCTTATTAGATGATACAGCAAGAGATATTTTGCCATTCAGGAAAAAAAAAAAATTTTTTTGAGTATATCCCCTAGCTAGAGCCCAGAGGACTGTCAGGGAGTCATCCACACTGCCTTAATAGTAGTGAGTGCCCATTTCCAATAGCATACTGTATGACACAAAATAATAGGATTTTTATCAAACTAATGGAACTACAAAATGGGCCTGAAAAAAGGCAGTGGTTACTTCCCCCATTTTTAAAAAGTCCCCACTCTTGGCCGTCTGGCAAGTCCTTATAATGCCAGTGGGATGACAGGTTTCTCTAAACCTCATGTGTGTTCCCTACTGCAGCAAAGGTTGCACAAAAATGCCTGCTGCTCCCCAATACATCTGCACCTCCCTGTAGGTCTCCAGAGTATTATTCCCACATTTGTGACTCCACTTCCTTCATAAACGCCTGGAATTGAGTTTGCACAGTTATATCAGATATTTCTGTACCACTCCATCCATGGTAATGGGGAATGCTTGCTTTACAGTGGAGGAGGCAGAAAGGTTACTAATACTAAATACTTTATTTACTATTATATTAATGACAGTATAAAATTGTGAAAGAAAAATACTTCTTCTCAGTGCATTATAAATGGTGATATGAAGCAGCTTAAATTAATTTATCCCACAGACTTGAGCTTCATAGATTAAAAGAAAGCTGGCAAACACCTCTTCTTTAGAATCTGCCTGGACCTAGAAAACATGGGGGTTGTGGTGATACATTATTCATGAGAAGGCCCACTAGTGCGGAACCCCCGATGCTAGTTCTCACAAGGGTCAAAGGAAAGGCACAAATTGTGACTAGGGTGTCAAATCCTTAGCTGACCCTAAACAGAGTTGTCTTACTAATTACTGTAACTATTGCCTGGTTCCTGTAAGTCCTTTTGAAGTCATTCCTTTGTTTTGTGTCAGGTAACTTCAATGTACTTGCCTACTAAGACATCCTCCCCTTTTGTTTTCTGTATCATCTAAGACTAGTGTTCACTTTGTGATATTACACTCAGATTCTACACACTCTCTCCTGTGGTCTGTTTGTCACCCACTTTCACCAAATCCTCGCCCACTTGGCTTCAGAGAACTTGACCCACGCAGACAAAGGGACCCAGAGTGTCTGCTGCACAGTATGATCAAGAAGCAGGTTGGGGAGGAAAGGGTTTATTCAGCTTACATTTCCACATTGCTGTTCATCACTAAAGGAAGTCAGGACTGGAACTCAAGCAGGGCAGGAAGCAGGAGCTGATCAGAGGCCATGGAGGAATGTTCTTTACGGGCTTGCTTCCCCTAGCTTGCTCAGCCTGCTTTCTTATAAAACCAAGACCACCAGCCCAGAAATGGCACCACCCACAAGGGGACCTCCCACCTTGAATACTAATTGAGAAAATGCCTTGCAGCTGGATCTCCTGGAGGCATTTCCCCAACTGAAGTTCCTTTCTCTGTAACAACTCCAGCCTGGGTCTAGTTGACACAAAACTAGCCAGTACACTGCTCTAATTTTAAAATATTATTTGGTAGTTTATTTTGACATTGTCATTTAGTTGCCTTTTGTTTATATTTCCTGTCTCCAAAACACCCTTCTTCCCCCTCCCCACCCTCCTAAAATGCACATGGCCTCTTGTTTCATAATATATATACATATATATTTTGAAACAAAATTTAGAGACTGTAAATATTGCATTGATTTATGCTCTGATGAGTTCACATAGCAGTAAAGTCACTCTTAATGACATCCTGCTATACATAAAAATCAGGGTCTTGATCAGCCACCATCAGAGAGCATTCCTTCTGTAATAGATAGGAACAAACACAAATACCCTTTTTGTAGGGTATAGCCAGGCAATTTTGAGAGGGCAGGGCCAAGGCGGGCTGTGTGTGACATCACAGAGTTCCTGGAGGGGAGGAGGAGGCCTGGGGAATCCTGGATATCAGTGATTACTGCCTCACAGATGAGTGTGACCAGGAAGAAGTCAAGAGGCTTCACACAGAGTTACCCTCACTGATTCAGACCCAAAGCAGCTTCTGCTGGAGAAGTCTAAAAATGTGTGCACTAATCTCCAGGTGGGGTGAGGGTACGTGGGGGTGGGGGGAATAGGGCCACAGCTGCTGTGGGGCAGGGCTGGGTGAGAGTGACCAGAGTGGCGGGGTGGCAGCAACTGAGGGTCTGGGCCGGGTGAGAGTGATAGGGGAGGCTGGGCTGCAGCTGCTGGTGGGTTGAGTGGGATGAGAGTGAACAGGTCACAGTAACTGAGGAACATGGCTGGGTGAGAGTGACCAGAGGGGCGGGGTGGCAGCAACTGAGGGGCGTGGCTGGGTGAGCAGGACAGGGGAAGCGGGATCAGAAAAACTGAGGAGGCAGAATACAGGAAATATTAACAAAAAAACATTTTTAGTGTTTTACTTAGGTGTATGTAGGTATAGTGCTTGTATGTGTATACAAGTGAATCTGCAAGTGAGAGGCACCCAGTGACTCTGGAGTTAGGACACAGAGACAGCTGTGACAAAGCTGGCATGGGTAGAGGAACAGAACTCAGATATTCAGCATGGGCAGAGAATTCTCTGCACATCTGACACAAAATTTCAGGCCCTTAAAAAAATCTTAACTAATACTTGCTTTCTGTGACTGCATTTTTATAGAAAAAAGGAATTAAAACCCTGGAAACACAACCTCATTTTGTGCAAATATTCCACGATTTAGTGCAATTGCAATAACTTTTCTCTTTTTACCTTTCTTTTTATTTATTTAATTGTTTTACATTCCAGATTCTATTCTACAACCCATACTCCCTCCAATTTTTCCATATCCCATACCTCCTCCACACCTCTCTGTCTCCATAAAGATGTCCCCACCCCTCACCTCCACCCCACCTGATCTCTAAAGTCCCTGGGGCTGCCATTCTCTTGAGGGTTAGATAGATCATCTCAGATTGAACACAGACCCAGAAGTCCTCTACTGTATGTGTGTTGTGGGGCCTCATATCAGCTGGTGTTTGCGGTCTGGTTGGTGGTACAGTGTTTGAGAGTTCTTGGGGGTCCAGATTAATTGAGATTGCTGGGCCTCCTACAGGGCCACACTCCACTTCATCATCTTTCAACCTTCCCCTAATTCAACAACAGGAGTCAGCTGCTTCAGTCCCTTTGTTGGGTGCAAATATCTGCATCTGACTCTAATTTTGTTGAAGATGTTTGCTGTCCCTTTATGTTGAAAATCTTCATTCTCATCTACTCCTAGTATCCATAGGGTTGGTCTTCTCATTGTGTCCTGGATTTCCTGGATGTTTTGAGTTAGGATCTTTTTGCATTTTGCATTTTCTTTGATAGTTGTGTCCATGTTCTCTATGGAAGCTTCTGTACCTGAGATTCTCTATTCCATCACTTATATTCTGTTGCTGATGCTTACATTTATGGTTCCTGATTTCTTTCCTAGGGTTTCTATCTCCAGGGTTGTCTCCCTTTGTGTTTTTAAAATTATATCTTCTTCCCTTTTTAGATCCTGGATGGTTTTGTTCAATTCTATCACCTGTTTGGTTGTCTTTTCCTGTAATTCTTTAAGGGACATTTGTGTTTCCTCTTTAAGGCCTTCTACCTGTTTAGCAGTATTCACCTGTATTTCTTTCAGTGAGTTATTAAAGCCCTTCTTAAAGTCTTCTACCACCATCATGATATATGATTTTAAATCTGANGCCACCATGTGGTTGCTGGGATTTGAACTTATCACCTTCATAAGAGCAGTCGGGTGCTCTTATCTGCTGAGCCATCTCACCAGCCCTGTTAGTAAGATTCTTATGTTTGCCTTTCTTCATCTAGTAATCTCTGGTGTTAATGTTCTAGTTATCTCTGGCTGGAGCTTGTTCCTCCTGTGATTCTGTTAGCCTCTGTCAGAACTCCTGGGAGTCCAACTCTTCACATTTTGAGAGTTGTGAAGTCCCAGTGGTCAGAGCACTCTCTGCAGGCAAGTTCTCCTCTTGCAGGGCAAGTGTCCAGAAGTCTGGAGCACTGATCCACCTCCTGAGTCCTGTGGTCAGAACCCTCTCTGTAGTCTGATTCTCCTCTGGCAAAGAAGGTGCCCAGGGTTCTGGGTCTCAGCTCTGCCTAATGGCTGAGGATGAAGGCCTGAAGGGAGCCTATCCAAGAAGCTCTGTTCCTTCTGCTACCCACTTGCTCTCCAGTGATAATGAGGTCCTGAGTGTGCTAGGGGTTCTGTGGCTTGGAGGGTACTCTGGGCCTCTGCCTGGTTCAGGCAGAAGATAGCAGGGTGTTGATCTTATTTTTATGTTTCTCTGGTTATCTTCTTTTGGGTATGTAGAACAAAGATTACTTTCTTGCTTTTTCTAGGGTGTAGTTTCCCTCCTTGTGTCATCATTCTTCATCTACTAACCTTTGCAGTACTGGATTTGTGGAAATATACTGTGTAAATTGAAATTGAACTGAAGAACAGTAAGTGCTCTTTTTAAAAAGATTATTCATTTATTTATTTATTTTTTATTTATTATGTGTATAGTGTTTTGCCTGCACATATGCCTATATACCAGAAGAGGGCACTAGATTTCAATATAGATGGTTATGAGCTACCATGTGGTTGCTGCGAATTGAACTCAGGACAGACAAAGTGAGCCATCTCTCCATTCCCAACTTCTATGGTTTTCTTTCCTCACCTTTGAGAGCCAATGCTGGAATGCATCACATCTTCTGGCATTCTCAGATACTCCCCTACTTCTCATGGATATCTCAAGCCTATTGCAGTTAAATGAAATTATATCCTTTTAGATGATTGTCATGCCCAAGGTTTGAAGGGCCATTTGATTATCCCCTCCATAACACATATTGTCAAAATCCTGATTATTTCATATCCAATCCTTCCACCTTCTCCACAACAACATTCCCCAACCCTGCTTCTATCTTAGTGCTACAGGGCACTTAGTTGTATCTTTCCCTACCTGTCTACATCTGCACATGCATGATGACCATTGTAGAAACTGCAAAAAAAGTCAAGGATTATGTAGCTACATTTATCTAGCTTAAATGTCAAATCTGGATATATTACTGTCTAGAAACATTAACATGCTACTAGTAAAACACAGTAATCTTTTTTTTAAAGGTCCTCTCTACACATTCCTGGTTATCTTAGAACTTGCTATGTAGACCAAGCTGGCCTGAACTCACATAACCTTCTGCCTCTCCTCCTAAGTGCAATTGTTCACTTCTTTAAAAACCACTATACAGATTGAAGAGGAATAACTGGAATGGTCACAGTAAGTCTGCTTTAACACTTACTGAAGTGAGCACAGGGTAACTAGAACATCCATACTCCACTGTCAGGGATTAAAAGTCTGATTTACTTCCAAACTGTCACCCACAAACTGTAATAAGAAACAGACATTTCAGGAAACCTCTACAGTTTTACAAACTAAGGTAAGACTCAGAGAAAAAGGACCATGGTGACAGTCAAGTCACGGCATCTCCAACTACCAAGTGCACAATAAGGAAAGCACATCCAAGACTGGCTTCCACTGTCCCTTTAATTATGGCCCCTAAATAATCACATTCAATTTAAAATTGTTCTTGTCATGTTCACCCACGTAACCGAGGCTGCACTGCACTCCACCCACATTTTTAGTTTTGTCAGAAAATAATCCAGACATGTCTTAAGCAAAAGAGTACTGATGGGCATTTTAGCCCAGAGGAAAATTAGCTGCATAAATAGCTGACACTGAGACCCAGCATAGGCGAGCATAAATGTTCTTTGCTGGCAGCAGTCTGTCTGACTGTTGGCAACTTATCCTTTGACTATATGCTAGGTTCTGAAAATAAGAGGCTTTGCTTCATTTGTTAATATTCTAGATTGGAAAAATGGAAAAATATTTATGTTCATTTGAGATCTCACTAAATATGTAAAGTTGAATCTGTCAGAATAAGAACACACTATTAAGATATAAAATGAGTAATAATAATATGAAACAATAATAATATGGAATAACAAAATAATAAGAAATAATATGAAATAATAATATGGAATAATAAAATAATAGGAAATAATATGAAATAATAAAATGATAATAAGAAAAAATAATATGAAATAATAATAATAAAATGAACTGACAGTTTTGTCTTCTCTGTGTAATAGTGTTTCCATTGACTCAGTGGGTGCATCAAAAATAACATTAGCTTCCATTTTATCTCATACCATGTGATTATGTTAACTAATGCTGTGGGGAAGACACAAGGCCCATAGGATACTTAGGATATCATTATCAGAAAAGGGCACCAAGTCCCATGATGGCCTCTATCTTTGGAGCATCCTCAGGTGAAACTGAGAACAACCAGAGCAGTAGTGGTTTTCTGTTCTGTGTGAACTGTGCCCCATGGTAAAGATAGTTCCCATCAGAGAATTCCAGGTTCTTGGATAAACTACTTTCCTCTTGCCATGGGGCAAGAGAATAGATGTTGATATGAAAAAGAGGACCAAGAAGGTAGATGAGAGAAAAGATAGCAGCTGATCTCACATAGCACAGCAGCAAATCCTTTGCCCTCACCCTAACCTGGTAATTTTCTTTATGTAATAAGGATACTATTGATTCAGTGGGACCAGAAGAATAATGGTGGCCACCTTAAGCCTAAACCTGACCTAACCTGAGATTTACCCTAAACCTCTAAGCCTACCTTAAAACTCACCCCTTATTTTCCTATTCCTAATCCTCAGAACCATTATCCTAGTCCTAACCATAACCCTCTAGTAGCCTAACCATAACTCTAACCCTGCTCTCGGGAGGCAGAGGCAGGCAGATTTCTGAGTTCGAGGCCAGCCTTGTGTACAGAGTGAGTTCCAGGACAGCCAGGGCTACACAGAGAAACCCTGTCTCGCAAAACCAAAAAAAAAAAAAAAAAAAAAAAAGTCACTGAACAGGGTCGTTCTTTCATTTTTTTCATACTTGCCTTATTTTTTTATTTTTATAAAACAAAGGTGATTTGCTTGTTTCATTTTTATAACTGTCATTAATAAGTACTCATTTCTTTAGAATTCTAGTACATACTAAAGCTCAGCTGTAATATTCTGCAATCAACCAGTCCTAGATTTTTCTAATGTACCTTGGCCAAGAGAATTGATTTGGAGATTTCATTGAATTTCCTTTCTATACACATAGAGAGATTCCTTCTCTCTATGATTTGAGATATGTTTATCTAGAGAACCTGTACTAATACCACTGTGGTTTTCCTCTACTTTGCCACTGATGAAGATGTGCTGGCTAATAAGACGGCTCAACAATGTCTCCCTTATATTTCTGGCCTTTCTCCCAGAGTTGTTTGATAGCTATCATCTGATGAATGGGCGCTGCGGTTTCCCTGAGACCAGCATGAAACCATAAAACCAAACTCTTGCTTCCTACAATCCCTCTTTAATGTTAATAGCCTGGACATCCTCCCACTTGTGCATCAGACTGATAACCAACTGCACCTGAGTAATGGGCTATGCAATCTATTCACCTTGATTTCAGGAAGAGGAAGGAAAATGCTGTGAGGAAAACTTAGGCAAGGTCTGCAGTCAGGTCCTGGTAAGTGCAGGAACTTTAGTCACAGTAGGGAGGAGCAGACAGGTGACTGCCCTGAGCAGGAAGGAGGGACTTCCCCCAGGGCTGGGTGGGGTGAAATTCCTCTTAGAGCACAGGCTCAAATGCTAATGAAGTGCAAACTACTCCCAAGATCTGAGAAAGGTCTGAGCCTGGACAGGAAGCATACTTTAACCTTGAGGCGGGGTAAGATTCATTGGCCCATCAAGGCCTCCATGAGGACCTGTCAGTCAGACAAGGAGGCGGGATCTTCTGGGTGCCTTTCTTCAAGTTCTCTGTGGCTGTGCAGGCTTGAATGGATCTCAGTGTCCTGCTCTGAGCTCAGCTGCTGTAAGGGGACCTCACGGAAGCTCTGAAATGAAGACATGGTGAACACAGGATCACTGCCCACAATGGGGACTAGCAGGTGGCTGAGCAGTGGGAGCTGTGTGGTGGGTCCTCTCTGGGGTTGGATGGGACGTATAAGGCCCATGTGACCACCTGTGAGGTCCCTTGTGGTGCTCCTCACTTGCCAGATCAGGAGGTCACCTCTGAATAACTCCTTCATTTCTGATTCTGAATCTGCCCCAAACATTTGAGCCACTTGCTTTCTTGGTTTCTTCGACTTTGTAGCACATGTGTCCAAACCCCTTTGTTTTTTAGTATACATTAAGATGACAGGTCTAATAGGTCTGATTTCATACATTACTTGTTTTGTTGGTTCTTCTTGTTTGTTTTTGTTTTTTGTTTTTTTCAAGACAAGGTTTCTTTGTGTAGTCCTGGCTGTCCTGGAACTCACTTTGTAGACCAGGCTGGCCTTGACCTCAGAAATCTGCTTGCCTCTGCCTCCCAAGTGCTGGGATTAAAGGTGTGCACCACCAGGCCTGGCACTTGTTCTGGTTTTGTTAAATTTTTTCTGTTGCAGTTTTTCATATCTCTTTACTTCATTTGTTTAGTGTTTTGATTTTTATTTGGCAAAGGGAAGTTAACAAAATTTTTGACAAATTTTCTTTTATGATTTTATTGAAAATCATAGATCTGATATTCTTCTATTCCAATTATTTCTTGTGTTTGCCTTCTCGTGTGTTTCAGATTCCTGGTTCTTTACTGCAAGGAAACTTTAAGCATTCACATTTTTGATTTTGATTGACAGATATATTAATTTTTTTCAATTCATCTTTAATGCCTGAGATTCTCTTCCTTTCCTGTCAGTGTTTGAACTTTGCCTCTGTAGTTGTCAGTGTACAGGTGATTTCCATGGCCTGCTCTAAGTACTTAAGGACTTAGACACTGTACTGGCCTCCATCACCTGCTGCTGTTGTAAGTTTTCCTTAGATACATGCACCCCAAGCTACAGAAGCTTTCTAATTTTGTTCCCTCTGTTTGTTCTCCACACATGACCCTCTCCATTCTCTCTATTCTCATGGCTCTCTCTTTCTGCACCCTATCTGTGTGTCTGTCTGCAGGTCTCTTGTGTATCTCTATCCCTTCCCCAGGTTCTCAGTCCTCTCCCTTCCCCCAAACAGTCTCTTTTGCACCATATCTGTTGTATGTTTTATTTTCTCAGGGCCTGCTCTGATAGGATCACTTGGCTCAGTTGGTGACATATTTTCGTGGCTGTTATTCATTATGTTCCTATGCTGCTATGCAGGTCTCTGGGTTTGAGGTGATTATTGATCTAGCTACTGGCTTCTGGGTTTGTCTTTTTGTGTGGGGGCTTTGTTCCTGGGTTACTGTTTGATGTATGGATTTTCAGCGAGTGTTGGCTGAGTGTTACCTCTTTAACTGACCTGCTTGGTGGGTATGTTCAAGAGGGAATGCTTGCTAATGTTGGAAGCTGGGAGAAGATGTGGGAAGGAAGAGATGATCTTAGTAATCCACAAGGAGACATAGTCAGGAGTGAGGTCATGCTGCCCATGGTGTTTAGTACAATGATGGTGGCAAGTGTGAAAATTGCATCTGGGATAACAAATAGTGTGGTAGATGTATGGAAAGCTTACCTTGTGTCCTTTGAGGCATGGCATGTTGTTGAATAGGATGTGTCTGCCCAAGTGGGGGCTGTGCCACAGGGATGAGGCAGGAAAGTAAGAGCAGATGGGGATTGTCTGTGGTATCTATAGGAGGCATGCATAGGGGGAGAGAAAACGTCCACTGTTATTCTGTTCAGTGGTAAGGGCAACTGATATTAGGATCTGCAGTAACAGCTAGTGAGGTAGGTCTTTGTACAAAGTCCCTCCTCTACAGGCAGGCATGACTTGTGGTTAAACAGGAGTATCTGTTGATAATAAGTGGCTCAGACACAAAATGAGTTTGTAAAGCTCAACCAATTCCATCTTTAAGATTGCCCCAAATCCACTTGAACAAACATCCTATGCTAATCAGCATTTATCATTAGCCAGTCAAGTTACAACAGCAGGGTTAAACTACATGTAGATAACTAATACAACTTAGAAAAACGTTAGCCTACTCATCATGGTTGTCAGATGGTTGTGCCCACTTGTTTGGTTTCTGCAGGTTATGCCAGATATACAGTTATTAAATAATTAAGTTGCTGTTCTGTGTGGAAATATCGCTCGCATTGCCTGCTCTAGGTTTAGCCTTTAAGGGCTGAGCCATCCCTCCAGCCCGAAAAATCGCAATCTTGCTGTAACTACAATAAATACGCAGGACCCCAAGACTTGATCTTTCAGTTTGGAGTCTATGTGAGGTTCAGTGGTGAGAGTCTTTGTTACTGGGCCCATAATAAAGACTTTGTTTGTTTGCATTGCCATAGGCCCCTTAGTGGTCTTTGGGGTTCCTATGCATTGACTGCATCCCCAAGAAACTCAGGACTCCAAACTGAAGGTATGAAAGGCTGGCTGTACAGGTGTGTCATTGTTGTTCTTTTTGTCAGAGGTTTTTATGTCAGATTTGTGTCGGGGTGCCTTGGTTTTCAGATTTTTCTAAAGTATTCTTGGAATGAGATGACTAAAGTGAACTGGGAAACCTTCTACATTGGATGTACTGGAGTGTTATAGCTATAAAGGGTTTGGACAATGTTCTAGCACCTGTTATAGCTTAAGTTCTTGGTCTATATTTTTGGAAAGCTGATGTGGAACCCTGCTACATGGCTCACAGCTACCATTCTGTCTTCATTTTCTCCTCTGTACAAGTGGAAGAATCTGCTGGATAACCTTGACTACCCCCTAGTGACTGTCTGTGTCTGCCATTATATTATTCTGGAACTGAGAGAGGAAATTAGACTGTTTTCATCCCAATTTATATAGTTACTAACCCACACCTTGGTTGACATCCTTCTTACCAAGAATGTCTAGATCCACTTATCTGCCCCTGACAGAGAGCTTTTTGAGACAGCATCTAGGGCAAAATCAAGTTCTCCCTACCCTGTCTTACAGGGTGGAAAGGGGGAAGACCTCATTTTCCCCCTTTGTGATCAACCCTGTTCCCAGTGTATATATGACTGTAATTTTGAAATTGGAGCTGTCCGTAGATGGATGGTAGTTCTTCATCCATCCTAACAAAGTTAGCATATCTTCCTTGCCTCAGCAGTCTTATTTCCAGATCTGTGGGGCAATCTGCTTCTCTGTTGGCCTTACAGCTGTTTTAGACACCCCTTGGTCACACTGTCTTCTGAACCAAGAGTTAAAGATACCTTACCCCAGGACAGCACAGCCTCTGAACTCCCCATTCCAGTCTATCTTTCCCTGCTCTGAGGTGAATTTCTCATTTTATCCTGGCTCAGCCACAACTAACTCCCTCATTCAGTGGCAGGTGCTCCTGTAATTTATATGGTTAGATCATTGTTTTGGGGTTTTTACAACTTCCTCATTTATTATTGGCTTTGTCATACCTCTCTTAAGTTCTCAACATTTCAGAGGTACAGTTAAGTGAAGGATCCTCAACTGCGGGTGTGCCCTCTTCACAATGGCTACCTTCTCTCTCTGTGAAAGATAGGTATAATGGATGATGTGGGAAGGCTCTTCCACTGAGGGTGGCAATATTCCTAAGTAAGTATATGAGAGAGCTAGGTGAGCATGAGACAGTGATTATCAGGAGAGCAAGCCAGGAGACAATGTTTGCCAATTCTTTCCTTTATAATCCAGCTTCATTTTCTATCCTAAGGTCCCAACATAATGGACTGTGATCTGACAGAACCAGGCACACAACCATTTATTACCTGAGATGCTTTTGTTCAGAGGATTCCATCACAGCATCACAGTAGCAGGTTAGAACAACAACAATAGAAATGGTATCAAACGGGGATTTTGCTGCTGGTCAGATTCTATGTTCTTTTTTGAAGGACTATGGAAAATATCAGAAATTTAGATGTCAAAAGACAAAGCAAGCTATATGTGGAGCTTAATCAGTTGTTCTCATAGAACCTGTAAAATTGGAGTGTTGACAGTAATGCAGCCAGAGGAAGTTGAGGTCATAATATTTCTGTGGAAAATTTTACCAAGTGGTTGTTTGTGTGATATTTCGGCAAAAAAAAAAAAAAAAATATCTTTCTTGCGGTCTGGTCCTGTGCGCCCCGCACTAGCCCAGGGCTCTGGCATGGGCTCTGCGCACTCTCTGCGGGACCCCCAGCCTGTCTTGGGACCACAGGGCTCGGGCGCGGGCTCTGCGCACTCTCCGCGGGACCCCCCAGGCTGTCTTGGGACCACAGGCGAGCAGATGAACGCAGCATAGGTTCCTGCCCAATCCCATGCGACCTGAGTCACCAGCCAGGACAGAGTTAGAGGCCCGGCCCAGGACGGACTCTCCCTTCCCCTTCCAGTCGCGTCCTGTGCGCCCGCACCAGCCCAGGGCTCCGGCACGGGCTCTGAGCACTCTCTGCGGGACCCCCCAGGCTGCCTTGGGACCACAGGACTCCTTGGTTAGAGATGGCAGGAGGTAAGCATAAGAACAGAAGCAACAGAATCCAAGGGTACTTGGCATCACCAGATCCAAACTCACCCACCCCATCAAGTCCTATATACAACAGCACACCAGAGAAACGGGACATGGATATAAAGTCACTCGTCATGATGTATATGGAGGACTACAAGAAGGAAATACAGGAAAACGCAGATAAACAAGTAGAAGAATTTAAAGAGGAAAAACTTAGAGAGTTGCAGGAAAACACAGATAAACAATTAGAAGCATTTAAAGAGGAAATACGTAGAGAGTTACAGGAAAACAATACCAAACAGGTGGTGGCATGGAACAAAACCATCCAGGACCTAAAAATGGAAGTAGAAACAATTAAGAAAATCCAAAAGGAGATAACCCTGGAGATAGAAACCATAGGAAAAAAATCAGGAACCATAGATATGAGCATCAGCAACAGAATGCCAGAGATGGAAGAGAGAATCTCAGGCAAAGAATATTCTTTAGGGAGCATAGACAAAACAATCAAAGAAAATGCTAAATGCAAAAAGATTCTAACACAAAATATCCATGAAATCCTGGACACAATGAGAAGACCAAACTTAAGGATAATAGGAGTAGATGAGAAGGAAGACTATCAAACTAAAGGGCCAGCAAATATCTTCAACAAAATAATAGAAGAAAACTTTCCATACCTAAAGAATGAAATGCCCATAAACA
>LR752888.1:0-21797 GCA_902729485.2 Mus minutoides | reverse complement strand
TGTTTATGGGCATTTCATTCTTTAGGTATGGAAAGTTTTCTTCTATTATTTTGTTGAAGATATTTGCTGGCCCTTTAGTTTGATAGTCTTCCTTCTCATCTACTCCTATTATCCTTAAGTTTGGTCTTCTCATTGTGTCCAGGATTTCATGGATATTTTGTGTTAGAATCTTTTTGCATTTAGCATTTTCTTTGATTGTCTTGTCTATGCTCCCTATAGAATCTTCTTTGCCTGAGATTCTCTCTTCCATCTCTTGCATTCTGTTGCTGATGCTCATATCTATGGTTCCTGATTTTTTTCCTATGGTTTCTATCTCCAGGGTTATCTCCTTTTGGTTTTTCTTAATTGTTTCTACTTCCATTTTTAGGTCCTGGATTGTTTTGTTCCATTCCATCACCTGTTTGGTATTGTTTTCCTGTAACTCTCTACGTATTTCCTCTTTATATGCTTCTAGTTGTTTATCTGTGTTTGTATTTATCTGTTCCTGTATTTCCTTCTTATAGTCCTCCATCATCATCATGACGAGTGATTTTATATCCATGTCCTGTTTCTCTGGTGTGCTGTTGTATCTAGGACTTGATGGGGTGGTTGAGTTTGGATCTGGTGATGCTAAGTACCCTTGGATGCTTCTGTTCTTACGCTTACCTCCTGCCATCCCTGCCCAAGGGGACCTGTTGTTGGTGCAGACCAGAAGGGAGCGTTTGTCTTGTCCTGGGCCTTTCTCAATCTCCTGCTGGTGTCTCAGGTCGCTTGCGATTGGGCTGGAACAGATGCTGAGATCAGCTGCTCACCAGTGGTCCTTAGATTGTTAGGAGAGTCCCGCTGGAAACCTGGGTGAGTGTGAGGCACCCAGGCCTTGCGCCTTGAGCCCTGCGCTGGAGCAGAGCGGTGTGGACCGGAAGGGAAGGGGTCCACTCTCTGCCCTCCGCCTGTCTATCTCCCGGCTGCAGACTCAAGTCCCACGAGTTTGGACTGGAACAGATGTGTGTTCCTCTTATCAGTGGTCCGGATCGCTGGGAGAGCTGGAAACCTGGGTGGGTGCACGGCACCCAGGCCTTGCGCCCTGCGCTGGAGCGGAGCGGTGTGGGCCGGAAGGGCCTCTAACTTCTAATAATTGCTTGTCTATGATTTCTTTTTTTTTTTTTTTTTTTTTTGGTTTTTCGAGACAGGGTTTCTCTGTATAGCCCTGGCTGTCCTGGAACTCACTTTGTAGACCAAGCTGGCCTCGAACTCAGAAATCCGCCTGCCTCTGCCTCCCAAGTGCTGGGATTAAAGGCGTGCGCCACCACGCCCGGCCCTATGATTTCTAATAAAAGGCTCAAAGGCCTTTTTTGAATTGAGGTTTCCTCTGCTTGGCAGTGGAGATTTTGTTTTTGTTTTTGTTTTTATTTTTTTAGATTTTTTGTTCATTTACTTGCAGAATGAAAGTTTCTTGGAAATGAATTATTCTTCCATTAATGATTCTTCCACGGAGATAACTCCAAGTTAATATGTGGGTTATTAGTAAGATTTCCTGTGTTCTTTCCAAACATTTATAATGCTCTCTCCAATTTTCCAGCCATTTTTATTTCTGCCTCACCCTCCTGATGCATTTCTGCATGGCGACTGTATCCTCCTATCTTCTCTAGAGCTTCACTGTTGAGGTGAAATGCTAGGTGCAGTCTCTAAGATCTGATCACCTCTGACATCAGAGAGTTTACACAAAGACCCAAGTGACACCGTGTGATCTTGTCCCTAAATTATTTCTGACTGGCACAGATGCTGACAGCCAACAGCCAGGCAGAACAGACACAGGCAGTGTTTAGGGTTCCTGCACTCAGGGGGTCAGAGGAGAACCACGAGGAAAGAAGAAGATGATGATGAGAATGTCACCATGACTTCGGAATCAAGAATACAAGGCCCTCAAGACCAGCCAGTTGGAGTTAAGAGCATCCCAGAAAAAACTAAATGATTACTGGGGTATATACATGGGAAAGTTGGTTCTAATAGCATAGAGCTTACACATCTGGCAACTTTTGTGCAGTTTAACGCTTATTGAAAATGCCAAGTTTCTTCATGCCTGTTATCCAGGAGCTGAATGGTCAAAGGCAGTGTAGAAACCTCAGACTGGGATTAAACATTTTTACAACACAGGATGCTAGTTTCCTCCCCAAACTCATTTTATCTTTTTCAGGCAACTCAAGTTCCTTGAAGATGCTTTCTTTTTGTTATTGGATATTTTATTATTTACATTCCAAATTCTATCCCCTTTCTCACTTTCCCTTCTTGAAACCCCTTAAATAATCCCCCTCCCCCTGCTTCTAGTAGGGTGCTACTCTACACACACACTCTCTCCCTCCTGGCCTCCCTGGCATCCCCCTGCACTGGGGAATAGACTTTCAAATCTAAAGCTTTGATCTAGGGTCCACAAGTAAGAAAGTGCACGGGGCAATCATTTGATGTTAGGAGACTGCACCAGCTCACTGGATGACATGCTCACACTTCAACTAAGGAATCTGCAAGTCTCTGATAGTTATGACCCTGAGCAGTAGCCATGACACTGCACACTTGACAGTCTGGGGTCGTCTAACACCTCAGTTTCTTATGACCATACCTCCCCCTCTTTCTGCTCCAGAACGATCTTCTCTGTGGAGGTACAGGAGACAGACTAATTAATGGTTGTAATGATAATTAATGGTTGTAATGGTAAGTCCATCTAATAGGTGACTGTGAGCATCCACTTCTGTGTTTGCCAGGCACTGGTATAACCTCACATGAGACAGCTATATCAGGGCACTTTCAGCCAAATCTTGCTGGCGTATGCAATAGTGTCTGCGTTTGATGACTAACAATTTTTAAAGAAACATTTTAGATGCAATCTATGCATCTGTTTATTTTTCTTTGATTTGTTGTACATAGAAACTTGACCACCTGATCAGTCCACAATCTTTCCCTCCATCACCCAACTACTCTGTGAAAAAGACCAGAGGCTCAGGGTAACAGTTGTTGTTTACCGAAATATATTTTAAGAGGTTAGATGGACAAAGGAGTGTTTCCTGTCAAAGAATTAGAACAGGAGTGAAGATTTCAAGAATGCACCAAGAGATGGGATAGAGATTACCTAAGGAAAGATAGATAAAGTGAACATCCATAATCTTCAAGACATATAGCATGGGATGTGTATTTGGAAAGATAGAGATTGTAAACCAATGAGAGGGACATGCATAGGTCTATGAGGCCTACAGCTTCAAGAATGAAAATATTCCTTTATGCAAACAGTATTTGAATGAGGAATTGCATATTCTGGTTCCTGTGTGTAGATATAGACAAAGGCACAAACCACAAACTAAGTACATGAGCATTTCATCACCTGGCAACAGTAATGATGTCTGCACACTACCCTTTCTGTGAATAGTGGATTTATGTTTGGAGGAATTAAATAATCTGAGATTATGCATATTATTATTCATCATATCTTTGTTTTTGTTCAATAAGAATTTTTTTTGTTCCACTTCCCATGATGGTGTTTTGTTCCATAACAAAGTGTAGGTTAATACAGAGCAATCTTAAATTAGTGGTGCCTACAGAAAAAAAGAAATGGAATAGATGCTCATAACACCAAATTATTTATTGATACTTCCTATGAATAACACACATATAAAATTACCTATGTAATTATGATATCTTATAAGGGTTTGTTTTCACTTGCCAGCAGATATGGAACAGTGTGTGAGGTGTCCAGATGATAAGTATGCCAACATAGAGCAAACCCACTGCCTCTTAAGAGCTGTATCATTTCTGGCTTATGAAGATCCATTGGGGATGGCTCTAGGTGCATGGCACTGTCCTTCTCAGCCATCACAATTCTAGTACTAGTCACATTTGTGAAGTTCAAAGATACTCCCATTGTGAAGGCCAATAACCGCATTCTCAGCTACATCCTGCTCATCTCTCTAGTCTTCTGCTTTCTCTGCTCTCTGCTCTTCATTGGACAGTCCAACCAGGTCACCTGCATCTTGGAACAGACCACATTTGGAGTATTTTTCACTGTGTCTGTTTCTACAGTGTTGGCCAAAACAGTAACTGTGGTCATGGCTTTCAAGCTCACTACTCCAGAAAGAAGAATGACAGGGATGTTGGTAAACAGGGGCACCTAAGTTGGTCATTCCCATTTGTACCCTAATCCAACTTGTTCTCTGTGGAATCTGGTTGGTAACATCTCCTCCCTTTATTGACAGAGATATACAGTCTGAACATGGGAAGATTGTCATTCTTTGCAACAATTGCCTTCCACGTTGTCCTGGGATACTTGGGCTCCTTGGCCCTGGGGAGCTTCACTGTGGCTTTCCTGGCTAGGAACCTTCCTGGTGCATTCAATGAAGCCAAGTTGCTAACTTTCAGCATGCTGGTGTTCTGCAGTGTCTGGGTCACCTTCCTCCCTGTCTACCACAGCACCAGGGGGATGGCCATGGTGGTTGTGGAGGTTTTCTCAATTCTGGCTTCTAGTGCAGGGTTGCTGCTGTGTATCTGTGTCCCAAAGTGTTATGATATTTTAATTAGACCAGATTCAAATTTCATACTCAACCGCAAAGGTAAATTGCTTTATTGAAAGTTTCATGGTAAGAAAATGTTAGAAGATACTCAACTTATCTTTTTCTTCGTCTTAACAAAAGTAGTACTTCATCATATAAAAAAATTAAGTGATATACAGATTTGAACTTACAAACAGGACAGCAAACTTGAATGTGTTGAGAACTAGTAAAATCAATGGAGAAATGGTGACCATCATTTTGACCTGTGGTTTTGCGTTTAAGCCATATACTTAATGATTACCATAAGGTTACCCTACTGTCTGTGAACAGTGCCACCTCTAGGCACAGTGTCCTTGAGTTATAAGAAAGGGTACTGCATACAACATTGACATGAAACCAGTAATCATCATTATTCCACATGCTTTCATGCAGTGCCTACATCCAATTTCATGACTTGGCTTCATTCAATATACTGTGACAAAGGTAGATAAATAAATAAACACTTTCCCCACATGTTTATTTGTTCATGGTGTTTTTTCCAGAAACAAAATCTAAGAAATCACCTAGATGGTGAATTGCCTCTGTTGGGATTTGGAAGATCCTAGATTCCTGAGGTGATAAAAGGCACTGATTTGAAAAGAGACACAAGAGTGAATGTTAGCTGAGTGGGAAGCACTGTGACAGTACGTATATGACAGTGCAGGAGCGCTGAACTTTGGAATAGCTTTAAAATTTACTAGGCAGATTATCAGATAACCTATGAAGAAATGTCCATTTTTATTAAAAGGATAATGGGGCTGATTGTGCTTGCAATATAGGACTCTGTAGATTTATGTAAATAGACACAATTTCATTGGGAAGAGAGGCCCCTTGGTCTTATAAACTTTATATGGCCCAGTACAGGGGAATGCCAGGGGCAAGAAGTGGGAATAGGTGGGTAGGGGAGCAGGGCAGGGAGGGAGGGTATAGGGAACTTTCAGGATAGTATTTGAAATGTAAATAAAGAAAATATAAAATAAAATAAAATAAATAAAATAATTGAGATGTCCTACACAATACCTTCACCACAGTAAGGTCAGTGAATTCTGTGAACATATAAAACACTCTAGATGAAGGGTCTCATCATAAATTTCATCAAAATATGTGTGCTCAAGGTTATTTCAGTTCAACATTACACACAAACATGATCATACAATCACATAAATATTATTTCTTTACATCAGGTGTTGAAGCCAGTATCATTTTTTTTCTCAAAGTAGTTTGCTGTTTGTCATAGTCAGGCTTTCTATTCCTGCATAAACATCATGATCAAGAAGCAGGTTGGGCCGGTCATGGTGGCACACGCCTTTAATCCCAGCACTCGGGAGGCAGAGGCAGGCGGATTTCTGAGTTTGAGGCCCGCCTGGTCTACAAAATGAGTTCCAGGTCAGCCAGGGCTACACAGAGAAACCCTGTCTCGGGTTTGTTTTCGGGAAAAAAAAAAAAAAGAAGCAAGTTGGGGAGGAAAGGGTTTATTTGGCTAAACTTCCACATTGCTGTTCGTCACTAAAGGAAGTCAGGACTGGAACTGAAGCAGGTCAGGAAGCAGGAGCTGATGCAGAAGCCATGGAGGGATGTTCTTTACTGGCCATCACTAGCTTGCTCAGCCTGCTTTCTTATAAAACCAAGACCACCAGCCCAGAGATGGCACCACCCACAAGGGGACCTCCCACCTTGATCACTAATTGAGAAATGCCTTGCAGCTGGATCTCCTGGAGGCATTTCCCCAACTGAATGTCCTTTCTCTGTAACAACTCCAGCCTGTGTCAAGTTGACACAAAACTAGCCAGTACACTGCTCTAATTTTACAATATTATTTGGTTGTTTATTTTGACATTGTCATTTAGTTGCCTTTTGTTTATATTTCCTGTCTCCAAAACACCCTTCTTACCCCTCCTAAAATGCACATGGCCTCTTATTTCATTAATCCTTACTGAATGTTTATATATTTGGATATACATATATATTTTGAAGCAAAATTTAGAGACTGTAAATATTTCATAGATTTATGCTCTGATGAGTTCTCATAGCAGTAAAGTCACTCTTAATGACATTCTGCTATACATAAAAATCAGGGTCTTGATCAGCCACCATCAGAGAGCATTCCTTCTGTAATAGATAGGAACAAATACAAATACCCTTTTTGTAGGGTATAGCCAGGCAATTTTGAGAGGGCAGGGCCGAGGCGGACTGTGTGTGACATCACAGAGTTCCTGGAGGGGAGGAGGAGGCCTGGGGAATCCTGGATATCAGTGATTACTGCCTCACAGATGAGTGTGACCAGGAAGAAGTCAAGAGGCTTCACACAGAGTTACCCTCACTGATTCAGACCCAAAGCAGCTTCTGCTGGAGAAGTCTAAAAATGTGTGCACTAATCTCCAGGTGGGGTGGGGGTACGTGGGGGTGGAGGGAATAGGGCCACAGCTGCTGTGGGGCAGGGCTGGGTGAGAGTGATAGGGGAGGCTGGGCTGCAGCTGCTGGTGGGTTGAGTGGGATGAGAATGAACAGAGAGGCAGGGTCACAGCAACTGAGAGGCATGGCAGGGTGAGAGTGACCAGAGGGGCGAGTCCACAGCAACTGAGTGGTTTGGCGGGGTGAGCTTGACAGGGGAATCCAGGTCAGAAAAACTGAGGAGGCAGAATACAGAAAATATTAACAAAAAACCTTTTTAATGTTTTACTTAGGTGTAGTTAGGTAAAGTAGGTACACAAGTGCTTGTACGTGTATACAAATGAATCTGCAAGTGAGAGGCATCCAGTAACCCTGGAGTTAGGACACAAAGACAGCTGTGAAAAAGCTGACATAGGTAGAGGAACAGAACTCAGATATTCAGCATGGGGAGAGCATTCTCTGCACAGTTGACACAAAATTCCCAGGCCCTTAAAAATCTTAACTAATACTTGCTTTCCACGACTGCATTTTTATAAAGAAAAGGAAATAAATTAATTCCTGGAAACACAACATCATTTTGTGCAAATATTCCACGTTTAGTGCAATTGCAATAACTTTTCTCTTTTTATCTTTCTTTTTATTTGTTTTACATTACAGATTTTATTCCACACCCTTAAACCCTCCAATTGTTCCACATCCCATACCTCCTCCACACCTCGCTGTCAGACAACCATTAGACAACATTGTAGCTTGACCCCAGTCAATTCTGAGACTGAAGGCAAATTTTTTTTTCAACCCAGTTTTAAACCAAGTTAATTACATGCAAGTATTTTGGGCAAGCAGTACAATAAGGAACTAACAAAGCAGTAAGTGGGGTCCTGAAAATTACTCTCATGACAGATGTTAAAAGGGGCTTGTCATAATGACTGAAATACTTGAACCTGCTTCCTCGCACAAGCCTAAAATCTTTCCTGGAGCCTAGTTCTTCCGTTCTCCCTAACACTAAAAATTCTTGCCTCACCTTACTTCTCTATTACAGCCTAAAGTTAGCTTTTTGCTGAAACTTAATTCCTTATTATGCACTGATGTCATATTCCTGCCTGAGCTTATTCCCAAAGTCAGATTCCTGTCTGAGGCCCACTTCTTTGTCCAAGCCATTGTCAGAATGCTGCCAAGCGGTACCCCAAAAGTCTTTCCACACTGACACTTGAAGTTGAAAATCTTGTTTTCATCTACTCCCAGTACCCATAGGTTTGGTCTTCTCATTGTGTCCTGGATGTTTTGAGTTAGGATCGTTTTGCATTTTAGATTTTCTTAGATTTTTGTGGTCATAAAAACATCCCTGGTTCAGGCAGAAGATGGAGGGGTGTTGATTTTATTTTTATGTTTGTGTTTCTAGGGAAGCTTCGGCACCTGAGATTCTCTCTTCCATCTTTTGTATTCTGTTGCTGATGCTTACATTTATGGTTCCTGATTTCTTTCCTTGGGTTTCTATCTCCAGGGTTTTCTTCATTGTTTCTACTTCGATATTTAGATCTTGAATAGTTTTGTTCAATTCCATCGACTATTTGGTTGTGTTTTCCTGTAATTCTTTAAGGGATTTTTGTGTTTCCTCTTTAAGGCCTTCTACCTGTTTAGCAGTATTCTCCTGTATTTTTTACAGTGAGTTATTAAAGCCCTTCTTAAAGTCTTCTACCACCATCATGATATATGATTTTAAATCTGAGTGTTGCTTTTCAGGTGTGTTGGGGTATCTAGGACTCCCTGTGTCAGGCATACTGGGTTCTGATGATGCCCAGTGTTTTTGGTTTCTATTAGTAAGATTCTTATGTTTGCCTTTCTTCATCTAGTAATCTCTGGTGTTAATGTTCTAGTTATATATGGCTGGAGCTTGTTCCTCCTGTGATTCTGTTAGCCTCTGTCAGCACTTCTGGGAGTCCAACTCTTCACATTTTGAGAGTTGTGAAGTCCCAGTGGTCAGAGCACTCTCTGCAGGCAAGCTCTCCTCTTGCAGGGCAAGTGTCCAGAAGTCTGGAGCACTGATCCACCTCCTGAGTCCTGTGGTCAGAACCCTCTCTGTAGTCTGATTCTCCTCTGGCAAAGAAGGTGCCCAGGGGTCTAGATCTCAGCTCTGCCTACTGGCTGAGGAAGAAGGCCCAAAGGGATCCTGTCCAAGAAGCTCTGTTGTTTCTGTCACCCACTTGCTCTCCAGTGATAACGAGGTCCTGGATGTGCTAGAGGTTCTGTGGCTTGGAGAGTACTCTGGGGCCCTAGCCGGCTTCTGCCTGGTTCAGACAGAAGATGGCGGGGTGTTGATCTTATTTTTATGTTTGTGTGGTTACATTCTTTTGGGTAGGGTGAAAGAAGATTACTTTCTTGCTGTTTCTAGGAGGTAGTTTCCCTCCTTGTGTTGGCATTTTTCATCTATTAACCTTTGCAGGACTGGATTTGTAGAAATATACTATACTGTGTAAATTGAAATTGAACTCAAGAACAGTAAGTGCTCTTTTAAAAAATATTTATTTATTCATTTATATATTTATTTACTTACTTATTTATTATGTGTATAGAGTTACACCTGCACATATTCCTATTGGCCAGAAGAGGGCACTAGATTTCATTATAGATGGTTATGAGCTACCATGTGGTTGCTGGGAATTGAACTCAGGACAGAGAGTGAGCCATCGCTCCATTCCCAACTTTCTTTCCTCACCTTTGAGCATCAATGCTGGAATGTGTCACATCCTCTGGCATTCTCAGATACTCCCCTACTTCTCAAGCCTATTGAGATACCTCAAGCCTATTGAAGTTAAATGCAATTATATCCTTTCAGATGATTGTCATGCCCAAGGTTTGAAGGGCCATTTGATTTTCTCCTCCATACCACTTATTGTCAAAATCCTGATAATTGCATATCCAATCCTTCCACCTTCCCCACTACTACCCTGACCACAACAGCATTCCCCAACCCTGCCTCTGTGTTAGTGCTATAGGGCTCTTAGTTGTATCATTCCCTACCTGTCTACGGTCCTTCCACTGGCTTTTAGTTTCCTTTTAAACCTCTCTTTCTCTTCACTTAGGTGATATCCAACTACCTAACCATCCAGGCCATGTATCTTTGTTCCCTTACCTGAGACTATCACCAAAAGCATCACCTGCAGCATCACTCCTTCAGACTTTTTCTTAAATGACATCCTCTCTGGCCTACTGTAGTGATGAAAGTGTGTCCCCGTCACCTGCACTGTCCTTACCGTAGCTCTCTCTTTACAGTAGGAGTAGGTCTCTAGCCATGTAACATGCTACTTTACATGCTCACTCTCAAAAGGCTAACCCTCCTCTGAGTAGGAACAGTATCTTCAACAGAAGACTTGGATAACTGTTAAGTGTGCAATTCGAAACCTACTTTATTCATAAAACTTCTTCAAATTAGAAACTTATGCCATTAGACTACAACTTACAGCACATAATGTACTGCTGGCTATAAAAAAAATCGGACGCGGGAGGGTAAGGGAAAATTTCTGGATAACATGGGAAATGTAAATGAAGAAAATATCTAATAAAGAGGAAAAAAAAATAAAAAAAAAACAATAAAAAACAATAAAAGCTAAAAATATTAAAAAAAAAATCTACAGATCACATAACCTTGTTTTAACCACTACTTTTTGGCCTGACCATTTCACCAAAAAGATTATTGTAAATGAATGCCAAAAGTTTAAGCATCCAAAAACCCATCACTACTCCATTCAGAATAGTTGAGAAATAACATCTGCACATGCAAGATGACCATTGTAGAAACTGCAAAATAAGTCACGGATTATGTAGCTACATTTATCTAGCTTAAATGTCAAACCTGGATATATTACTGTCTAGAAACATTAACATGCTACTAGTAAAACACAGTAATCTTTTTGTTGAAGGTCCTCTCCATGTATTCCTGGTTATCTTAGAACTTGCTATGTAGACCAAGCTGGCCTTGAACTCACAGATCTTTCTGCCTCTCCTCCTGAGAGCAATTGTTCACTTCTTTAAAAACCACTATACAGATTGAAGAGAAATACCTGGAATGGTCACAGTAAGTCTGCTCTAACACTTCCTGAATAGAGCACAGGGTAACTAGAACATCCATACACCACTGCCAGGGATTAAAAGTCTGATTTACTTCCAAACTGTCACCCACAAACTTTACTAAGAAAGAGACATTTGAGGATACCACTACAGTTTTACAAACAAAGGTCAGACTCAGAGAAAAAGGACCACGGTGACAGTCAAGTCACAGTATTTTCCACTGCCAAGTGCACAATAAGGAAAGTACATCCAAGACTGGCTTTCACTGTCCCTTTAATCATGGCCCTTAAATAATCACATGAAATGTAAAATTGTTCATGTCATGTCCACCCACGTACCCCTGGCTGCACTGCGCTCCACCCACATTTTTAGTTTGGGCAGAAAGTAAACCAGACATGTCTGAACCAGAAAGGTACTGATGGGCATTTTAGCCCAGAGGAAACTTAGCTGCAGAAAGAGCTGACACTGAGTCCCAGCATAGGGGAGCATAAATGTTCTTTGCTGGCAGCAGTGTGTCTGACTCTTGGCAACTTATCCTTTGACTATCTGCTAGTTTCTGGGAATAACAAAGGCTTTGCTTCATTTGTTAATATTCTAGATTGGGAGGCATATGACTGGAAAAATATTTAAGTTCATTTGAATTCTCATTAAATATGTAAAGTAGAATCTGTCAGAAAAAGAACAAAACAAACTATTAAGGTATAAACTGAGTAATAATAATATGAAATAATAATAATATGGAATAAGAAAATAATAAGAAACATTATGAAATAGCAATACTATGAAATAACAATAAAATGATAAGAAATAATAATAATCATATGAAGTGACAGTTTTTTCTTCTCTGTTTAATAGTGTTTCCATTGACTCAGTGGGTGCATCAAAAATAAAGTTAGCCGCCATTTTATCTCATACCATGTGGTTATGTTAACTAACACTGTGGGGAAGACACAAGGCCCATAGGATACTTAGGATATCATTATCAGAGAAGGGCACCAAGTCCCCTGATGGCCTCTATCTTAGGAGCATCCTCAGGGGAAACTGAGAACAACCAGAGTAGTAATGGTTTTCTGTTCTGTGTGAACTGTGCCCCATGGTAAAGATATTTCCCATCAGCGAATTCCAGGTTCTTGGATAACCTACTTTCTTCTTGACATGGGGCAGGAAAATAGATGTTGATATGAAAAAGAGGACAAAGAAGGCAGATGAGAGAAAAGATAGAATCTGAACTCACACAGCACAGCAGCAAATCCTTTGCCCTCACCCTAACCCTGGTATTTTTCTTTATGTAATAAGGATACTATTGGGGCTGGAGAGATGGCTCAGTGGGTAAGAGCACTGACTGCTCTTCCGAAGGTCCAGAGTTCAAATCCCAGCAACCACATGGTGGCTCACAACCATCCATAATGAGATCTGGCCCGCCCTCTTCTGGTGCATCTGAAGTCAGCTACAGTGTACTTATTTATAATAATAAATCTTTAAAAAAAATAAGGATACTATTGATTCAGTGGGACCAGAAGAATAATGATGGCCACCTAAAGCCTAAAACTGACCTAACCTGAGATTTACCCTAAACCTCTAAGCCTACCTTAAACCTGACCCCTTATTTTCCTAACCACCATAACACTAATCATAAGAATCCTTATCCTAGTCCTAACCACAACCCTCTAATAGCCTAAGCATAACTCTAATCTGCTTTCTCTTGAGGATATTTCTTAGTTATACCATTTGAAGTGACAACCC
Source organism: Mus minutoides (assembly GCA_902729485.2). Taxonomy (NCBI): domain Eukaryota; kingdom Metazoa; phylum Chordata; class Mammalia; order Rodentia; family Muridae; genus Mus; species Mus minutoides. The sequence continues at coordinate 9,048 of LR752888.1, read as the reverse complement.
CTTGCATTATCTTGATCTTTTGAGATGTTCAAATCCACCTTTAATCTAGGCAATAGATTAAATCTTGGCATCCTACATACACAAAAGACAGTGAACGGGTCGTTTTTCATTTTTTTATACCTGCCCTATTGTTTTATTTTTATAAAACAAAGGTGATTTGCTTGTTTGATTTTTATAACTGGCATTAATAAGTACTCATTTCTTCAGAATTCTGGTACATACTGAAGATCAGCTCTAATATTCTGTAACAGAAAATCAACCAGTCCTTGATTTTTCTAATTTCCCTTGGTCAAGAGCATTTATTTGGACATTTTACTAAATTTCCCTTCTATATACATTGAGAGATTCATTCTCTCTATGATGTGAGATATTTTACTAGAGAACCTGAACTAATACCACTGTGGTTTTCCTCTACTTTGCCACTGATGAAGATGTGCTGGCTAATAAGAGGCTCAACAATGTCTCCCTTATATTTCTGGCTTTTCTCCCACGGATGTTTGACAGCTATCATCTGGTGAAAGGGAGCTGCAGTTTCCCTGAGAGCAGCATGAAACCACACAAAAAAACTCTTGCTTCCTACAATCCCTCTTTAATGTTAATAACCTGGACATCCTCCCACTTGTGCATCAGACTGATAACCCAACTGCACATCTGGATTGGGGAATCTCAACTGAGCAGTGACCTTTCTCACCTTGAACTATAGGCTGTCTTCAAGTCATGTTCCTAAAGGGCATGCTGTGAAACTCCCTAGATACCTGTGGCCAGGTATGCTATGAAGGAGCAGCTTTCTTGGGTATATAGACATGATCAGTATGGATTTTTTTTCTTTAGGTTGTACTATTTTAAATCTTTTGAGGAACTGCAGATTGATTTACAGAGTGGTTGTACAGGTTTGCAGTCACAGCCCATGTATGCCATTTGGTTGGTGACTTAGTTTCTGGGAGATCCAAAGGATCCAGGTTAGTTGATACTGTTGGTCTTGCTATGGAACTTCCATTCACTTCACTGCTTCAATCTTCCCCCTAAATTTTCCATAGCAGTCTTTGAACTAGTTCAGAAGTTTGCTGTAACTATAAATGTCTGTCTCAGAAAGCTGCTGGCAGACCCTCTCCAAGAACAGACATGGTAGATTCCTGTATGCAAGCACAACATGGCATCAGTAAATATTGTCAGGATTTAATAATCAACCATTGCATGGATCCCACGTTGAGTGGTTTACTGGCAGGCCTTTCCTTCAATCTCCGCTCCATTTTCTTCCCTACTTTTCTCTTACACATGAAAAATTCTGGGTCAACAAAATTGAAAATAGTTTGATGATGCCATGTCTCCAGTGGGAGCACAGTCTATCTACTCAGATGATCTCTTCTGGTTCCACCTCCCTACTGCTTAGCAGTTGAGCTGAAGTCATCCCCATTGAGTCCTAGGAGCATCTCATATCCCCAGTCTCTGCTTCTTTCTAGAAGTTCACTTCTCTCCTCCCACGCTCCACAGGTGCACATTTCCATACATTCTCCTGGCCCTCTGTACTTCTATCTTGTCTACCCTCATAGCTGATCTTGACCCTCCTTTCCCATGACCCCCACCTCTCCCACCCAGGACACTACCTCCCTCTGCTTCCCATGATTATTTGGTTCCCCTATCTATTTGGAATTGCAGCAGCCCCTCTTTGACATTCCTGCTCCTGTGTGTTTCTTTGTGTATGTGTGTGTTCCTGTGTTTGTTTGTGTGTGCCTCTGCATGTGTGCATGTGTGTGTATGTGTGTGTGCTTGTGGGTATATATGTGGGCGGTTTGTATGTTTATGTGTGTGTTTGTGTGTGTATAGCAGACCTAAATTCATTTCTAAATTATCATAGACACACTTCCTCAAATTTACCCATAGAAAAATACTGAGCATTTAATTGGAATTCTCACAAAGGGGTAACATAGCCCATGCTTGAAACCACAGGATAAGAAATAAACATCCACAGCCAGGATCACTTCTGGAAGCCTCATCTCTATTGGATAGTTCTCAATGTATTCAGCGGTGGCATGGCAGAGCTGGAGAAGAAAAGTCATCATCTTTTCTCATTGCCTGTGAACACTGAGAGCTAAGCTATGCCTGGCCTGGAAAACCACACCAACTATCATGATATAACAAATAAACAAAATAAACAAACAATGTGGCAGCAACTATTCACATTCTAAATGGCAGTAAGTCTCCTTCAACAAATTACACCCACACTGGTACCAGTGTTGAGGTCAAAAACCTGTGAGTAGACAATTGGGGCACCAGGGAGTTGGGAGGTCTACTGAGGTGGAAATGGGACATCTTCTTGGAGACAGGTAGGAAGTTATGGGGGAGAAGGTGTGGGATGTAGAACACTAGGAGGGTGCAACAGGAGGGGGATAAAGTCTGGATTGTAAAAGAAAGATTAAAAAATAAATAAAAATACCAACTGGAACAACAAAAAGTGAATAAGCATTGTAGAATAATGCAGCTAAATACTCACATTAGGGACCTACTGGTATGACTTGGCATTACAACCATTAATTACTCATTACAGCCATTAATTAGCCTGTCTCCAGTCCCTCAGCAGAAAAGATTGGTCTGTCTGGATCAGAAAGAGGGGGAAGGATGGTCAGAAGAGACTGAGGTGTTAGACGACCCCAGACTATCAAGTGTGCACAGCCATTCCTACTGCTCAGGGCCGTAACTATCAGAGACTTGCATGAGTTGAAATGTGAGCATGTCAGTGAGTGAGCTGGTGCAGTCTCCTAACATCGAATGCCCCGTGCACTTTCTTACCTGTGGACCCTCGATCAAAGCTTTAGATTTCAAAGTCTATTCCACAGTGCAGGGGAGTGCCAGCGAGGCCAGGAGGGACTGGGTGCCTGTGTAGGGTAGTACCCCAATAGAAGCAGGGGGAAAGGGAGGGGATAGGGGTTTCAACAGAGGAAACTGGGAAAGGCGATAGCATTTGGAGTGTAAATAATAGAATATCCAATAACAAAAAGAAAGTATCTTCAAGGAACTTAAGTTGCCTGAAAAAGATGAAATGAGTTTGGGGAGGAAACTGGGATCCTGTGTTGTAGAAATGTTTAATTCCAGTCTGCAGATTCTACACTGCCTTTGGCCATTCAGCTCCTGGATAAAAGGCACGAAGAAACTTGACATTTTCAATAAGCCTTAAACAGCACAAAAATTGCCAGATGTGTAAGCTCTATTCTATTAGAACCAATTTTCCCATGTATATGCCCCAGTTATCATTTAGTTTCTTCTGGGATGCTATTAAATCCAACTGGCTGGTCCTCAGAGCCTTGTTTTCTTGACCCCGAAGCCATGGAGACATTCTCATCATCATCATCTTCTTCTTTCCTCATGGTTCTCCTCTGACCCCGAGTGCAGGAACCCTAAACACTGCCTATGTCTGTTCTGCCCGGCTGTTGTCTGTCAGCATCTGTGCCAGTCAGAAATAATTTGGGGGCAAGATCACACTGTGTCACTTGGGTCTGTGTGTAGACTCTCACATCTCAGGGAGACATGTTGCTGGAGAAGAGGCTGAGAGGTCTGCATATTGATACAAAGGCAGCCAGGAAGAGACTGTCTCCCAGGGAATGAGTAGGAGTGTCCCTTCAGTACTGAGTAGAATATCAAAGCCTACCTCCACAGTGATGCCCTTCCTCCAACAAGGTCACACCTTCTGATAGTGCTACTCACTGTGACAAGCAAATTCAAACTACCACATTCCACTCTTCGGTCCCCATATAATTGATCAAATACATGCATGTATGGGGAACATACTTAAACATAGAATAATGCAAAACACATGAGCTCTAACTTCAAAAGTCCCCTTCTTTTATAGCAGGCTCAAAAATGGTAAAAGTTCAATGTTCAAAGTCTCTTCTGACATGCATGCAATCATGTAAATGTTATCCCCTATATTTTCAAAAACAAAAAGCACATTATATACATCTACATCCACAGCATATGTACTTCACTATTCCTAAAGGTCATTGTGAGAAAATACTGGAAAAAAAGCAAGACCAAAAGTCAGCTGCACAATCTCCAAACTGTGCATCTCCATGTCTGAAGTCAAAGCTTTCTTCAGATCTCCAAATCCGTTCTACTTAGTCCAATGCAGAACAATTTTTTTCTCTTTGGCTGGCTTTTAACCCTGAAAGAAGTTTTCCTGAGCACTTAACCCATAGATTGGAGACATCAACACCTTGTGATCTCCAAGGAAACTTCAATATTACATCTTCTTGTTCCAGAACCAGGGATCCATACATCATTTTCTGTGTTTCTCAAAAGAAACTGTGTTACTTCTCCAGCTCTTTCCTCTATAGCACTTTGGTTCTGGTTGACTCCACTCTACTTCTGCTGCTGTTCTTTCTGCTCATGCCCTGGTACTGACATCGTCAATATGCTGGTTTCTCCTGCTGCATCTGGGCTTCACAGCTTTCCTCTCATATACTCTTTTCATCTTCCATGACTTTGCTTCTCTGCATGACATTCATGTCTTAGAAATCAATACAACCTGTGTGATTTTAGACATGACCAAGTCCAGATGTACCACAAAGTACAACCTTGGCTGTCTCTGGAACACAGCTTCTTTGTCCTGTCAGAAAACACTCCCCAGAAGATGTCACCTCAGTGATGCTGATTTCTTCTCCATAACCACTAAATTTTTTTAGCTACACCTATCCAACATCAATTGTCTCAGTAGTCCCTTCTCTTCATACCTCTAGAGCCAGAGCCACACTGATAAAGAACAGAGTTCTACTATGTGCTGGGGCTGGAACATGGCATTACACTATCACCAGCTTTCTTATTTTCAACAAATCCAACACCTAAGCATAGATGTCCTGCAACTTGCTCTGTAGATTAATCTTGAACTCAGAGATCTGCATGGCTCTGTCTCCTGATTGTTGCGATTAAAGTTTTGTAACACTTTGCCCAACCTAAGCTTTACTTTAGATAAACCTTGTTCTGTACCAGACTTGTACCAGAAATCTTGATGCTCATCTCCTGAATTTAAAGCATGTACCAGCATGCCTGGACCAAAGTATTTCCTTTTAGATCTTAAATTGACAATGGGAATAATAATAAAATCCATTGCTTGTCAATTTGACACATACTTGAGTCTCCTCATGTTTACATGAAAACAATAACCAGATGAAAATAATGTGTAACATGACACAATTCTCCGAAATGCAGATCTAGATTTGTAGGTGGATGGAATTTTGCTGTAACATCAACATTCCTGTAAAACCACTTACTATGCTGGATCACAGGGTTTAGCTTTCTCCAATGTCCTGGTGAGCATTTTCTCTTTGAACCTTTTATTTTTTCTTTTCTAAGATTACTATGCTTCATCAAAACAATTATCCTGAGAGGAAACCAGGCCGAAGGGAGGCTGGCTTTTCTGAGACTTCCGTTATCAGTGCAATTAATACAAACCTCTTCACCTTAGCCTCAAGGACACTTTTCAGACAAGGGCAAAAAGCAGCAACATTCTTCAGCAAAACATCAAAATAACTGTATATAGAGCTGAAATCAACCTCATTGGTATGTAGCACGCAGGCAGGCATAGTGCTGGAGGAGGAGCTGTGCCTTCTGCATCTTCATGAGAAAGCAGTCGTAGAGAGACTGTCTTCCAGCCAAATATTAGGAGAGGCGGTTTTGTACTTGCTGGAGCTCCAAAGACCACCACAGTATTAAATCATTTCTTTCAAGAAGGTAACATTGATTTCAACAAGGTCACACTTCCTAATGGGGCCACTTATTAGGGGCCAACACATTCAAATCATCAGTTTATTTTTACTATGTATTATTTCATGTATTGAAATATGGTTAGGACATGCAAAGGTTTTACAACATTGACTGTATAGATGAGGTTTCTCTCTAGTATGTGTTCTATTATGTAATCAGAGAATATTTTAGCATGTAAAGGATTTTCCAAGTTAAGTACACTCACAGGATTTCTGTACAGTATGTGTTCTTTTATGTTTACCACATTCACAGCAATCAGCAATAAATGTTTACTTCACGATGTGATCATTAACATGTTGGGAGAAGACTATGATATACAAAGGCTTTATCACATTGATGACATTCATATTATTTCTCTCCTGCACATTTTGTGTATTTGGAGATGACTGTGCCCAGGTAAGGATTTACCTCATTCATTACGTTCATGCAGTTTCTCTTCAATATGTGTTCTTTTATTTATAAGATCACTGACATGAAAAAAGCTTAATGAACTGATTTCATTTAGGGTTATTCTCTTGAATATGTTCATATGTAATTGCAGATGACAGTAAATTGCCAAGATTTTACCACATTACTGAGGGTTATCTCCAGTGTGATTTCTTTTCTGTATGTGTAAAGAACTATGACACACAAACACTTTATATCACATTGATAACATTCAGGAGGTCTCTCGCTTGTATGTGACCTATTATGTCACTGCAGATAACTGTGACTTCCCAATGCTTTACAACACTGATTACATTCATTAGGTTTCTCTCTTGTATGTATTCTTTTATAATAAGGGAGAAAGACTACAAAGTTGTGAAAAGTCTTTACCACATTGATGACATTCATGAGGTTTCTTTCCAGTATGGGATCTTTTATATTTTGGTGACTAATGGGATATGTAAAGGCTTTAGCACACTAAATACATTCATAAAAGTTCTCTCTAGTATGCTTTATGATTTTGGAGAAGAAAACTTTCTCAAAAGACTGTTTTTACATTAATTTCTTTCATTAGATTTCTCTCTAATATGTGTTCTTTTATGTATTTGGAAGCGTCTCTTTTGTGAATATGCTTTACCACATCCATTACATTACTAAGGTTTCTCTCCAGCATGTGTATTTTATGTATTTGGAAGAAAATTTCTGCATGAACAGGCTTTACCCCACTGATTACATTCATAAGATTTCTCTCCAGCATTGGTTCTTTTATGTCTTTGAAGATGACTGTGCAATCCTCAGGATTTACCACATTGTTCACATTCATAAGGCTTCTCTTAGGTATGGGTTCTTTTATGATACTGGAGACTGGCCTGATATGAAAAGGCTTTACCACATTGATTACATTCATAAGGTTTCTCTCCAGTATGGATTCTTGTATGATTTTGGAGACTACTCTGATATGAAAAGGCTTTACCACACTGATTACATTCATAAGGTTTCTCTCCAGTATGTGTTCTTTTATGAATTCGGAGAACACTGGATATTGCAAATGTTTTACCACATTGATTACATTCATAAGGTTTCTCTCCAGTATGTGTTCTTGTATGATCCTGAAGTTGACTGGGTCTTGCAAAGGCTTTACCACATTGATTACATTCATAAGGTTTCTCTCCAGTATGTGTTCTTTTATGAATTTGGAGAACACGGGATATTGCAAATGTTTTACCACATTGATTACATTCATAAGGTTTCTCTCCAGTATGGGTTCTTGTATGATACTGAAGAAGACTGTGTCTTGCAAAGGCTTTACCACATTGATTACATTCATAAGGTTTCTCTCCAGTATGGGTTGTTTTATGATACTGAAGATGACTGCGTCTTGCAAAGGCTTTACCACATTGATTACATTCATAAGGTTTCTCTCCAGTATGAGTTCTTTTATGATTTTGGAGACTATTCTGATGAGCAAAGGCTTTACCACACTGATTACATTCATAGGGTTTCTCTCCGGTATGTGTTCTTTTATGAACTTGGAGAACACTGGGTGTTGCAAACATTTTACCACATTGATTACATTCATAAGGTTTCTCTCCAGTATGGGTTCTTTTATGATACTGAAGATGATTGCGTCTTGCAAAGGCTTTACCACATTGATTACATTCATAAGGTTTCTCTCCAGTATGTGTTCTTGTATGATACTGAAGATGACTGTGTCTTGCAAAGCCTTTACCACATTGATTACATTCATATGGTTTCGCTCCAGTATGGGTTCTCCTATGATACTGAAGGACACTGGGTCTTGCAAAGGCTTTACCACATTGATTACATTCATAAGGTTTCTCTCCAGTGTGAGTTTTTTTATGATATTGGAGATGACTGGCTTGTGCAAAGGCTTTACCACACTGATTACATTCATAAGGTTTCTCTCCGGCATGTGTTCTTTTATGAACTTGGAGAACACTGGGTGTTGCAAGCATTTTACCACATTGATTACATTCATAAGGTTTCTCTCCAGTGTGAGTTTTTTTATGATATTGGAGATGACTGGCTTGTGCAAAGGCTTTACCACACTGATTACATTCATAAGTTTTCTCTCCGGCATGTGTTCTTTTATGAACTTGAAGATCACTGGGTGTTGCAAGCATTTTACCACATTGATTACATTCATATGGTTTATCTCCAGTGTGAGTTGTTTTATGATATTGGAGATGACTGGCTTGTGCAAAGACTTTACCACACTGATTACATTCATAAGGTATCTCTCCGGTATGTGTTCTTTTATGAACTTGGAGAACACTGGGTGTTGCAAGCATTTTACCACATTGATTACATTTATATGGATTATCTCCAGTGTGAGTTTTTGTATGATATTGGAGATGACTGGGTCTTGCAAAGGCTTTACCACACTGATTACATTCATAAGGTTTCTTTCCAGTATGTATTCTTTTATGATATTGGAGATCACTGGGTCTTGCAAAGGCTTTATCACACTGATTACATTCATCACGTCTCTCGCCTTTATGACTTCTTACATGCCTACAATGATAATTGGCACATGTGTTAGCTTTACCACACTCATTACCCTGATCAATCATTTTATCAATATGAATTAATCTTACAGTTTGCTCTAATAATATAGAAGAATCAGATCTTAAGCTTTTACCACTTTTAATGTTTATGGTGATCCCCTTCACTATGAGTTGATTTGTATCTTTGAAAATAGCTGTGATGGTAAGAGCATTTATTATATGGTTCACATTTTTAGCATCCTTTTCCTATATGAGATTTCTATATGATGTATTTCACGTACCTGAAGATCAATGGAACAATTCTGAGCTTTAAACTACTCTTTCCATTCATAAATTTTCC
>LR752167.1:17595-96824 GCA_902729485.2 Mus minutoides | reverse complement strand
ACAGAGGGAGTGAGAGTGAGAGGTAAGAAGTAAGAGAGAGACAAGTAAGAGGTAAGAGAGCGAGGTGGGGCTGAACAGCTCTTTTTATGGTCTTTAATGTTGTTAGGTAACTGGGGAGGAGTTTAGCAGGAAGGTCAGAAGCTTGGGCCACTGCCTATGTGACTACTGACCATGCTTGTCTTGTGGGGGATGTGGGAGGCGGTAATTTAGGCAGGAGCCAGAGTTCCAGGAGCATAAGGGAACGCCTACTGTGTCATGAAGGTAAATTATGACCATCGGGGTTCAGACCTCAGCTCAACTGGAGACCAGCCTGCAATCTGCAATTCCCCACACACTCTCACAAACAACACATACTCTTCATGCACACCTCACATTCTTCTCTCTCTCTCTCTCTCTCTCTCTCTCTCTCTCTCTCCATTCATCTCAAGCACACATACCTCATGTGCACCTCACTTTCTTTCTACTTGCTCTCCACATGTTCTCTACTTAATCTTCTGATCTTCACATGCTCACTAGCCTCTTGCCCCAGTCTTTTATTGATACTCCAAAAGCAAGTAGAAAAAGAAAAAGACATTTTATAATCATTGCTAAATCAAGTTCTAAAGAAATACTACATCCCACAAAGGATCAAGAATTACACTTTTTCACCAGAGTTTCAAGATTTCCCTATTTCCTATTTTCCCAAACCTGTAGCCAAAATAATAAGAATTGCAAACTTATTGTTATTAAAAATTTGACATTTGACTTATTATACTTCAGAGTTCAGAGCCTCAAGGTCAGCTACTTGCATTTTTCTATCAACCTCTAATGATAAATGACACAGGCAAAGCTGCCAGGCAATGGCCAGAAAGAATCAATTTAACTCTTAACTAAGTAGTTCCACTAGCTTTCTGCTTTTGTACATTGCACATAATGACTCTCCTAAGAGTCCCAGTGTTTTGACTTAGTTTTAGTAGTATAAAATTTTATGAATTTTTACATTTGCTGATCCAGGAACCATTCTTACATGTTGTGCAAAACTTTTTTTCATAACTTCAATAGTTTTTTTTCTTTTTAGGGGTCCCAATGTTGACTCTGTTTTATTTTCTAATAATTTCCTCAAACTTTCTTTGCAAGTCAAGCATTAATCTGGAACTACCATTATGCAGTAATTATATTTTTTTCCAAGATGAGAACACACAGCATGCACCTGGGCCATTAGGACTGTGCTGTGCTGTGCTGTGCCCCTATGCCTCAATTTTTATTTTTTAAAGACTTATTACATCAAGGAACATCTAGTTTCACAGAATGCAGCAGAGCAGGAGAAAAAAGTAAGAAAGTCAGATATAATAGAATAATTATGGACACCAAAGCCAACTGTCTTAGTCAGGGTTTCTATTTTTGGACTAAACATCATGACCAAGAAGCAGCTGGGGAGGAAAGGGTTTATTCAGTTTATACTTCCATACTAGTGTTCATCACCAAGGAAGTCAGGACTGGACAGGTCAGAAAGCAGGAGCTGATGCAGAGGCCATGGAGGGATGCTCTTTACTGGCTTGCTTCTCCTTGCTTGCTCAGCTTGCTCTCTTATACAATCAAGACTACCAGCCCAGAGATGACACCACCCACAAGGGGACCTCCCCCCTTAATCACTCATTAAGAAAATACCTTGCAGCTGGATTTTGTGGAGGCATTTCCCCAACTGAAGCTCTTTTCTCTGTGATAACTCCAGCCTGTGTCAAGTTGACACAAAACTAACCAGTACACCAACTGAAAAGCAGTCACCCACAAATGAAATCTATACAGCCATTGTCCAGGTTAGGAGAAATGAGAACAACTGTTTTTTTACAAAGAGCTACAGTGGGCTACTGAGATATCTCCATCCTGACCTACTGCAGGCAGTCCCTTATTTCAGTTGGTGGGTTCCCTGGAGGGATGTGTGTCCTGCTTCTCAGGGTCCCAAATGCCATACTTTTGTACAAGGAGCTGCCACAGGCTTCTGAGATGTCTCCATCCTAGCCTACTGCTGGCAGTCCATGTCATGGTATGCTGTCCCCAGCACTTTTGTAGTAGGATCTGATATATATATATTTTAATTTCCTCAACTACTGTTGTTATGTCTCCCTTTTCATTTCTGATTTTGTTAATTTGGAGTCTATCTCTGTGCCCTTCAGTTGGTTTGGCTATGGGTTTATCTATCTTGTTAATTTTCTCAAAGAACCAGCTTTGTTGAATCATTGTATGTTTCTTTTTCTTTATATTTGGTTGATTTGGGCTCTGAGTTTGACTATTTCTTGTCCTCTGCTCCTTGTGGGTATGTTTGCTTCTTTTTGTTCTAGGGCTTTTAGGCTTTTAGTGCTGTTAGGCTGCTGGTGTAGGATCTCTCCAAGTTCTTTATGAGAGCACTTAGTGCTATGAATTTTTCTCCCAGCACAGCTCTCATGGCGTCTCATAAGTTTGTGTATGCTCTGTCATCATTTTCATTGAATTCCAGGAAGTCTTTATTTTCTTTCTTTAATTCTTACCTGACCAAGTTAAGTTGGTGAGTAGAGTTGTTCAGTTTCTATGGGTATATGGGTTTTCTGTTGTTTTTATTGTTATTGATGTCTAGCTTTAGTCCGTGGTGATCTGATAGGATGCATTGGGTTATTTCAATTTTCTTGTATCTGTTGAGGTTTGTTTTATGACCCATTATATGGTCAATTTTGGAGAAGGTACCATGATGTGCTGAGAAGAAAGTATATTATTTTATTTTAGGGTGAAATGTTCTGTGTATATCCATTAAATCCATTTTGTTCTTAACCTCTTTTTTTTTTTTTTTTTTTTTTTTTTTTTTTTTTTTTTTTTTTTTTTTTTTTTTTTTTTTTTTTTTTTTTTTTTTTTTTTTTTTTTTTGTTTTTTTTGTTTTTCAAGACAGGGTTTCTCTGTGTAGTCCTGGCTGTCCTGGAACTCACTTTGTAGACCAGGCTGGCCTCAAACTCAGAAATCCGCCTGCCTCTGCCTCTCAAGTGCTGGGATTAAAGGAGTGTGCCACCATGCCCAGCACTGTTCTTAAGCTCTTTTAGTTTCACTGTGTCTCCATTTAGTTTCTGTTTCAATGACTTGTCCATTGGTGAGCATAGAGTGCTGAAGTTTCCCACTATTATTGTGTGGGTTTCAATGTGTGTTTTGAGCTTTTGTAAAGTTTCTTTTATGAATGTGTGTGTGCTTGCATTAGGGGCATAGATTCTCACAATTGAAACTTTCTCCTAGTGGATTTTTTCCTTTGATAAATATGAAGTGTTCTTCCCCATCTCACTTAATAACTGTCTGTTGAAAGTCTATTTTTATGGATATTAGAATGGCTACCTCTACTTGTTTTTCGGGACCATTGGCTTGGAAGACTTTTTTTTCCAAACTTTTTCTCCAAGGTAGTATTTTCCCTTATCATTGAGGACTGTTTCTTTTATGCAGCAAAAAGCTGGATCATTCTGGTTGTTGCTGTAGGTGGCATTATGTGTATATAATTCTCTCCTTTTGGTTTTGTTGTGAGATTATTAATTTCTTCTTTTTTTCTTTGGTGTAGACACCTTCCTTATGTTGGAGTTTTCCTTTTAGAATGTTCTGTAGGGCTTGATTGGTAGATGAATATTGTTTAAACTTGGTTCTGTTGTATAATATTTTGTTTTCCCCATCTATGATGATTGAGAGTTTTTCCAGAAATAGTACCCTGGGCTGCCCTTTGTGTTCTCTTTGGATATGCATGACCTCTGTCCAGGCTCCTCTTGCTTTTAGGGTCTCTGTTAGAAAGTCTGGTGTAATTCTGATAGATCTGCCTTTGTACGTTACTTGGCCTTTTTTCCATACCACTTTTACTATTCTTTCTTTGTTCTGTGCATTTAGTGTTTTGATTATTATGTGAGTAGTGGGTTTTCTCTTCTGGTCCAATCTATTTCATGTTCTGTAGGCTTCTTGTACATTTATGGGCATCTCTGTCATTAGGATTGGGATGTATTCTCCTATGATTTTGTTGAAGACATTTTATAGCCCTCCGAGCTGGGAGTATTTTCTCCTCTATTTCTATTATTATTAGGTTTGGTCTTTTCATTGTGTCCTAGATGTCTTGAATATTTTGGTTAGTAGTTTTTTATGTTTTATATTTTCTTTGCGCATTATGTTAATATCTTCTAAGGTATCTTCTACACTTGTGATTCTCTCTTCTATCTCTTATATTCTATTGGTGGTGTTTGCATCTGTAGCTCCTGACTTCTTTCCTAAGTTTTCAATTTCCAGGTTTATATCCATTTATAGTTTCTTTATTGTTTCTACTTCCATTTTTAGGCCTTAGAGCTTTTGTTTATTTCCTTCACCTGTTTTACTGTGCTTTCCTGTATTCCTTTAAGGAATTTATTTATTTCCCATTTAGTGGTTTCTACTTGTTTACCTGTTTTTTTCCTGTATTTCTTTCAGTGAGTTATTTATATCTTTTTTACAGGACTCAATTATCATCATGAGACAGGATTTTCAGTCAGCATCATAGTTTTCAGGTATGTTGAAATATCCAGCTACTCAGCTATTAAAAACAATGAATTCATGAAATTCTTAGGCAAATGAGTAGAACTAGAAAGTATCATCCTGAGTGAGGTAACCCAATCACAAAAGAACACACATGGTATACATTCACTGATAAGTGGATATTAGCCCAGAAGTTCAGAATACCCAAGATACAATTCAGAGTCCACATGAAGCTCAAGAAGAAGGAAGAACAAAGTATAGATATTTTGGTCCTTTTAGAAGGGAAACAAAATACCCATGAAAGGAGCTACAGAGAGATAGTCTGGAGCAGAGACTGAAGGAAAGGACATCACCTCACCTGGGGATGTATTCCATATATAGTCACTAAACCCAGACACGTTTGTGGATGCCAACAAGTGCTTGCTGACAGGAATCTGATAGAACATATCCTGAGATGCTCTACCAGTGCCTGAAAAATAGGGAGGTAGATGCTCTCAGCCAACCATTGTACTGAGCACAGGATTCACAATGAAGGAGCTAGAGAGAGGACCCAAAGAATTGAAGGGGTTTGTAGCTCCATAGGAGGAACAACAATATGAACCAACCAGTACCCCCAGAACTCACAGGGACTAAACCACTATCCAAAGAGTACACATGGAGGGACTCATTGCTCCAGCTGCATATGTAGCAGAGGATGGTCTTGTAGGTCATCAGTGAGAGGAGAGGCCTTTGGTACTATGGAGGGTCCATGCCCCAATGTAGGGGAAACCAGGTCCAGGAAGCAGGAGTGGATGGGTTGGTAAGCAGGGGGAGGGGATAGGGGATAGGGGATAGGGGATAGGGGATGGGGGATAGGAGATAGGGGATAGAGGAGAGGGGATAGGGGATAGGGGATAGGGGATAGGGGATAGGGGATAGGGGGTTTTCAGAGGGGAAACCAGGAAAGGGGATAACATTTGAAATGTACATAAAGAAGATATCTAAAAGAAAAGAACAGAAAATAAAAGAAAAATAAAAGAAAATAAATATTCAGGGCTTCCTGTGGTGGAAGAACTGGGTTTTGATGGTGCTAAAGTATATTGGCTTCTGTTGCTTATGATCTTATGCTTGCCTCTCATCATCTGGTTATCTCTAGTGTTAACTGACCTGGGTGTCTCCTTTGTCTGTGAGTTGCTATAGGTCTTCTAGGAGACCTGTGGTCTTGGTTTTAGCAGATCTCCTGGGAGGTCTTCAGACTGTGGGGTCTTCAGATGGGCATGCATGGCAATGATCTGTTGTCCTGGGTTCATCAGTTCTCCTGGGAGTCCATCAGACTCTGGGGTCTGTTGCCTTGTTTGCAGCAGATCTCCTGGGAGGCCTTCAGACTGTGGGGTCTTCAGAGGTACAGACACACTGATTATCTGCCCTGGAAATTATAAAGCAGAAGGGGGTGCTTTCTTATAAATAAATTCTTTAATATTTTTGAAAATATTGTTCTCATTTTTTATAAATTTTTTACATAGTATATATTCATTTCATTTTTTTAAATTGACTTTTACATATTAAACTCTTACTAAAGTTCCCCTCTGTCTGAGTACCACCTCCACAACCCAAATGATCATTTCATTAGATGCTGACAAAGCCTTTGACAAAATCCAACACTCCCCATTTTTTTTATTAATCATTCCATTCATTTACATCTCAAATGATATCTCACTTCCTGGTTACCCTCCACAGGTCCCACATCCTACAACCTACCTCTCCTCCTTCCCCTTTGCCTCTATGAGGGCACTCTCTCACCCACCCACCCTCTCCTTCTCCACTCCTCCAATATCCCCCTCTCTTGGGGCATTAAACCTTCACAGGATCAAGGGCCTCTCCTCGCAGTGATGACAGACAAGGCCATCCTCTGCTACCTATATATCTGGTGCCATGGATCTCTCCTTGTACACTCCTTGGTAGGTGGTCTAGTCCCTGGGAGCACTGGGTGGTCCATCCAGCTGATGTTGTTCTTCCTGTGTGGTTGCAATCCCCCTCAGCTCCTCTAGTCCTTCTGCCAGCTCCTGGACAAGGGTTCCAGAGCTCAGTCTGATGGTTAGCTCCCAGCATCCACATTTGCATTGGTTACTTGAGGCTGAACCTACCAAGGAGCAGCCACACTAGGTTCATGTCAGCAAATGCCTCTTTGCAATGGCAATAGTGTTGGGTTTGGTGTCTGTAGACAGGATGGATCCCCAGGTGGGGCAGTCCCCTGATGGACCTTCATTCAGTCTCTGTTCCACTTTTGTTCCTGTTCTTCCTTTGGACAGGAACATGTCTGGGTTAAAAACTTTGAGATGGATGTGTGGCCCCATCCCTCTACCAGGGCCCTGCCTATCTACTAGTGGTTGTCTCTACAGTTTCTACCTCCCTCTTCTCTGTGCATTTCAGCTAAAGTCATCCCCAATGTGTCAGGGAGCATCTCTTTTTCCTGGTGTTTGGGACCCTCCAGTATCTATCCCCAGTTCCTCATCCCTCCTGCTTCATATTTTTATTCGATTTCCTGACCCTCTGTACTTCTTTCCCATCCCCTGCAGTACCCGATACTGCCCTCCCTGGTTTCCTTTCTCTCCTCTATCCCTTCTAGTTCTCCTGCCCTCCATCTTTCATGATCACCTGTTCCCTCCTCAATGCAGGACTGAAGCATCCACATCCTGGTCTTCCTTACTTTTAAGCTCCATATGGACTGTGGGTTGTATCATGGGCATTTAGACCTTTTGGGCTAATATCCATTTATCAGTGAGTACATACCATGTGTGATCTTTTGTGTATGGATTACCTCATTCAGGATGATATTTTTTAGTTCAATCCACTTGCTTATGAATTTCAAGAAGTCGATGTTTTTAACAGCTGAGTAGTACTTCACTGTGTAAATATACCACATTTTCTGTATCCAGTCTTCTGACAAGGGACTTCTGAATTGTTTCCAACTTCTGCCTATTGTAAATAAGGTGTTATAAACAGAGTAGAGCATGTGTCCTTGTTATATGTTGGAGCATCTTTTGGGTATATGCTCTTCTGAATTGTTTCCAGCTTCTGCCTATTATAAATAAGGTGTAATAAACAAAGTAGAGCATGTATCCTTGTTATATGTTGGAGCATCTTTTGGGTATATGCCCAGGAGTGGTATAGATGGGTACTCAGGTAATACTATGTCCAATGTTCTGAGGAACTTTCAGACTGATTTGTACCAGCTTGTAATCCCACCAAAAATGTTAACACTTAGAGGTGTTATGCTTTTAAGAATACATTATGGCACTTCATTAACGTGTTGATTCTGTGTATTTGCTCATATGCAGAAATGTAGCTAATTTTGACATGTTGATTTTTTTTCTACCTGGAAAATTTGCTGAGCTAAACTTAGTTTTGGGAGATGTTTTGGTTTGGTGTTTATATTGTTTGGGGTTTTCCTCTGTAGTAATTATGCAATTTGCAAATAAACCACTGTGTCTCTTCCTTTAAAAAAAACACTTAAGACACTAGGCATCAACAAAATATTCCAATTTAAAAATAGGGTACAGATCTAAACAGAGAATTTTCAGTAGAGAAACCGCAAATGGCTCAGAAGCACTTAAATTTTCAGTGTCCTTAGCCACCAGGGAAATGCAAATCAAAACTACTTTGAGTCTCTATCTTATACCTTTCAGATTGTCTAAAATTAAAAACACAAATGACAGCCCATGCTGGTGAAGATATGGAGTAAGGGGAACACTATTCCATTGCTAATGGGAGTGCATTCTTATACAGTCACTTTGGAAACCAATACTGTGTTTCCTCAGAAAATTAGAGTTGATCTACCTCAAGATGCAGTAAAATTCTCCTGGACATATACCCAAGGGATGCTCCATCCTTCCACAGGGACATTTATTCAACTATGGTCATAGCAGCTTTATTTGTAATAGGCAGAAAACAGAATCCATCTAAATGTCCCTCAACTGAACAACATATCAGGTGTTTAAAAAAAGACAGCATTAAATTTGAAGGCAAATGACTGGAAATAGAAAATAATTTCCTGAATAAGTTAACCCAGACTCAGAAAGACAAAGATAGTATATATTCACTTATAAGTAGATATTAGCTCTTAAGCAATGAATAAACATGTTACAATACATGGACTCAGAAAGACTAAGTAATAAAGAAATCTCAATATGGACAAATGGTCATCCTGGAAATGGCAAACAGAGTAGAATTTGCAGATGGACTAGGCATAGGTGGAGATGGGAAAAGGAGATCAGATGGTGAAGGGAGAGAGTACTGGTAAAGACTACTGGAGTTGGTGATTATTTAAAGGATGTGATATATAGTGTATTGGAAACTCCCTATAATATACAAGAGTAACCCTAGAGAATACTCTTTGAAATAGGGGATATGGATTCTTAACTGGCTATCTTCTGTAATCAGGTAAGGTTTCTAGTTGTTGGATTGTGATATTAATCCAGGCACACAACCTTCAATCTATAATTTTTCCTGCTTGTAAGATTGGGTAGGGTAATGGTGGCTCAGAACCCAGGAGAATGGCCAAAATATGACTTCAACTTGAGGTCTATGCCAGAAGAGAAAGTTCATGCCTGACCCTCTCTTGATGGCCATGAACCCGAGGCTTGAAAGCTAAGAGGTAAGGATGGAAGCAAATATGACCAACTGAGGAAAAATTCAGCTAAATGACTCCTAATGATACTCTACTGTACACATAGATCAATGACTAGCTCAGTCATCCTCAGAGAGGCTTCTTCTATCAGCTGATGGGAACGGACGCAGAGACCAACAGCCAAACATTTGGTGGAGCTCTGGACCATGCATTAGAGGAAGAGGAGAGATTATATGAGCCAGATTGTTTGAGGACATCAGGAGAACATGGCCTACAGAATCAAATAAGCAGGGTTCAGGGGCTTATAGAGACTGAACTAACAATCAGAGAGCCTGTATAAATCTGAGTTAAATCCTCTACATATATCTTATGGTGTATAGCTTGGCATTCTTGTGGGGCTACTAATAGTGAGAGAGCAAGTACCTCTGACTCTTTTGCCTGCACTTGGAATCATTTTCCTCCTACTGGGTTGCCTTGTACAGCCCCAATAGGAGTGTTTGCAGCCAGACTTATTGTAGTTTGTTGTGCAATGTTGGTTGATATCTCTGAGAGGCCTGCTTTTTTTTTTTAATGAAGGTATGCTATATATTCTGATCATAGTTTCACCCCTGAAAATCCTCCTTTTGTGTCTAGAGGACAAGTTTTCTTTGGAGTCATTAACTCTGTCTGGCTCTTATAACCTTTCTGCCTCTTTTGCACCTAGATCATGGAGCTCTGGGAGGGGAGGGCTTTGAGTGTCAAAATTTTTTCACTCTGCATATTACCCAGTTCTGGGTCACTGTGTTAGTTTCTATATATAGCAGAAAGAGTCTTCTTTGATGATGGCTAACAGTGGTACAATTGATGAGTATAGCAAAATGGCATTAAAAGTCATTTTATTGCTTTTTTTGAAATATTTGGCTTCTTCCAGGCCCATATGTTAACAAGTCTAAGGTTCTAAGCCACTTAAGCACTGTCATGGGTTTTATCTCATGGAGTATGCCTTATAAACAATCAGAAAGTAGCTTTTAACTCCTACAATATTTGTATCACTATTACATCAGCACATCTTGAAGGCAGTCCACTTTTATAGATAAAATGGCTTATACATGTCATAAATTTGTGAGATTTGTGTTTGTTTTGTTTTATCTCAAGGTTTTCTTTTATGTGAGTTACAAATCATGTTTTGTTGAAAATTGATTTTTTTTCATATAATATGTTCTGATTACAGTTTCCCTTCTACCAATTCCTCTCAAAATGTCTCTACTTCTCAACTCACCAAAAACCAAGACCTTTTAATAAAAAAACAAACTGGCATGAAAATGAAAAAGAAAAAAGAAAATGAAAAAAAAATCAGAATTCACAAAACAAACAAATCAATAATAATAATAACAACAGAAACATGCAAAGAAAAGTTCAATAAAAACATAGACACACTCATTTGCATTCATAGAAATCCTATACAAGCTCAAGACCCCCCCCCCCCCCAAATGGAAATAATATATAAGCCAAAGCCAAAGACTTATAAGGGAATAAATAATCCCAGATAAAGCATTATGGTCCATAAAACTTCCATAAATACTATTGAGCTTGTTTGCATTGGCTATTTGTTGCTAGACATGGAACCTGCCCATATGTGTGGTCTCTATACCCTGTGAAACTCCTCTGTAGAAAACTAACTTTTCCTTTGTGCTTGTTTATCAATTGGAAATAGTTTCTAGGTTAGGGATGGGAGTTTGTGTCTACTTAGCCTTTTACCACAGGCACTACATCTGGCTTAAACAGACGCAGTCTCTGCATGCTTCCACCATTTCTGTAAACTTACATGTGCCTTAGTCCTGTTGTATCTAAAGGCATTGCTTCCTTGGTGTGTTTTATCCCTACTGGCTCTCATGTTCTTTCTGCTTTCTTCTACAGATAATACATTGACCTTGAGGGGAAGGATTTGATGGAAACATCCCATTTAAGACCAAGTATAACAAGGACTCTCAATGTCTAAATGTTTTTCAGTTGTGGGTCTTTATACTTGTGCCCATCTACTACGAAAGAAAGCTTATCTGAAAATGGATGAGCAAGACACTACCTATGGGTATAGTACAATGTTTTTATGAGTCATTTTTATTGCTGTGCTTTTTGAGAAGAACACTAGTATTTGGTCTTCTTCTGGGTCTATGCTCTATCTATTCATTGGTTATAGGCCATTCAGGAAGTGTTGGAAATGAGTTTCATCTCATGAAGTGGGCCTTAAATCCAATCCGAAGGTAGTTGGTTATTCTCACAAATTTTGTGCTGCTGTTGCACCAAAGTATCTTGCAGGCAGATATTGTTGCTAAAAAAATTTTGGATCTGTGTTAATGTTTACCTTGCTTCTTTCATAGTATGCAGAGTTCCTTCCATGACCATGAGCATTAGTCATTAGAGATGGGGGTTCAATGTAGGATCCAGCTCGACTTTACAGTTTTTAGTAAGTCACATAGTTGTTGTCTGCAGCAGTGCATCTTACCATAAGTTTGTTTATATCAACAAATATGTTTGGTAGTAGAATAAGTTGTTTTATGGTTTCCATGTGGCCCTGTAGGCAAACAATTCACCTAGGTGTACCCTTTACTGGCACTAAAGGTTTCCTTTCGTGGTGGGAGATGTCAAGGTGGAGAATTGTCTCCTGTCCCATTTGGGGATTTCATTTAGATTGCTCTTATATATGTATATATTTTAAGATATTTCTACAAATTAGGTTTTTGTATGACCCTTCAAGTGACCCATAGTTTATCTGGGTCTCACTATAGTCCCTCCTTTATACCTTCCTTTTATTCCCCTGTCTGTTGGATCCTTGTGAAAATTCATTTGACTCCAAAGAGACCATGACCCATAGGTTGAGAACTGTGACTTTAAGTCAAATGATTGATGGACATCCATCTACATATGAATTCACAGCAACTGAGTGTGAGTTTATCTCCACATCTAAATTTGTTTCCTTTGCCCTTTTTTGGTATCTTTTACTTACTTTTGTTTGTTTTCTTCTATACTGATGTGTTAGTTTTGTTTTACTTTATTTTATTTTATTATTTTCCTTTAGAAGCAAATTTGTTCTCTTGTAAGATGAAAAGTGTGTAGATTTAGATGTTATAGGATGTGGGGAGGACTTGGGTAGGGTAGTAGAGGAGGAAACTGTAGCCTGGATATATTATGTAAAACTATTTTTATAAAATTAAAAGAAAAAAGCAAGTTGAGCAAGCTATGAGGACCAAGCCATAAGCAGTCCTGCATGAACTCTGTAATGCAACTGATTTCAGATTCCTACTAAGTTTGAGCTCCTGCCTTGCATTCCACAAATAAACTGTAATGTAATATATAAGCCAAACAAACAAATAAGCAAAATCTTTTCCTCAAGTTGCTTTTTGTCATGGTGTTCCATCACAACTGTAATAATCCTAGCTAAGTCACTTATTTAGGGTTATTCTCTATTATCTATCTATCTATCTATCTATCTATCTATCTATCTATCTATCTATCTATCTATGACTTTCTATCAACTATCTTTGTAATTGAATATCTATCATCTATCAATTTGTCTATCATATACTTATATCATCTAATCTATCTGTCTATCTGTCACCTATATATATTACATCTGTCTATCATCTATATCTATCATCTATCTATTATAACTATCAATCATCTTTATCATCTATCATCTATTTATATCTATGTACCTAATGTATATTTGAGGCTATTGTGGAAAGCATTATGTTCTTAAGTTCTTTCTCTTTTTGCCTGTCTATCAGAAATTTATAAATTTTTGTGTTAATTTTGTATCCTGCCACCTTACCGAATATGTTTTTCAGCTGCAGAAACTTGCTAGTGGAATTTTAGGAGTTTTAATCTACAAGGCTATATTATCTTCAAATAAAAACACACTGACATTTTCTTTTCTTTCAGGTCTTCTTGATTTTCTTCAGTAGTCTTAAGATTCCAGGTATCATACTGAATAGGCATGAAGAGAGTACATATCTTTGTCTTCTTCCTGATTGTAGTAGAAATGCTTTGAGTTTCTTTCTTCAGGCTGATGTTGGCTGTGGGAATACTGTTATTGATTTTGTTATGTTAGGGTTTTCCCCTTGTATCCTTAGATTCTTTAGGGCTTTTATCAGAAATAGATACTGGATTTTTTTCAAAAGCCTTCTTGTTACATAATGAAATGGAAACATAGTATTTCGTTTTGTTTTTGTTTTTGTTTTTTTGATAAATTTATGGTTGATTATGTTCATCAACTTATGTGCTTTGAACATATTGAAGGGACTCTAACAGGCCCAAGCACAGAAAAAATAAAATCTGGCAGGTCTTGATCTTCCCCTATTCCCTTTTCCTAGATAAAATCCACTAGATTACATTACTAAAGCTAGACACCATGATATATTTCCTTATTTGGTCACTTCCTCTTTCTGAAGCTGACTATCAATATCCAGCTATAAAAGCACTGAAATTCAGAAATCCAAAGTGTACTTTTGCCTACCATAAATAACATGTCCAATCAAAATTAAACACTTAATCCTAACTTACAGCTTCTCCTTTCACCTTTGTAAACTGCTATTTGTCTATGGGCCATGTCTTTCTCAGTCTGAAGGAAGCAGTCCTTTGTCCCTCCAGGAAAATACCCTCCCTCCACACTTGCTCTTTTCCCTTCCTCCCTTGTCCTCTATCTCTGTCTCTTTTCTTATTCCCCGACCTTTGTCTCCTTGGAACAAATAAATCCTTGTGCTGAGAATTTGTTCTTGGATGTCTTTTGGTTTTATATATGTATTATATGGTAGATATATGTCTAAATTTTGAAGCACTTCTATAATGGCTATACCAGTTTCAATTCTTGTTTACTGTTTTGCTTTGCCTACATTTTCACCTGAATTTGTAATCATTTTTATTTGGGATCTTAGCCTTTCTGACTCGAGTAAATGTAAATAACAAAGTGATTTTAATTTTCGTTTCCCTCATTGCTAAGGATGTTGAACATTTAAACAAAATTATCAGCTTCTTTGTTTCTTTTTTAAAAGAACTCTGTTATTTAAAAGTTTCCTTTTATTTATTTGAGTTTATTATGTCTTAGACCCCAACTCTCTAACAGAAGTATAGCTAGCAGAGGGTTTTCCAACTCTGTAGGTTGCCTCTTTTCGTGAATATGATATCTTTTATTCTACAGAAAAATTCATGAAGAAGTCTCTTTTGTTAGTTGATCTTGTTTTCTGTACTACTGAAGTTTGTTTAGATTCCTCTTTCTCATGTGTAGAAAATTGAAGCATATAGGACTCTGTGTGTGTTTGAACATATGTATGTGTATGTGTGGAGGTGGTGGGTGTAGAGGTGGGTGTGGAGTCTAAAAGAAAGCAGTGAATTCATGATGCATGAGTTTCAGGTGGTTGTAGCCATGCAACACAGGTGGCAAGAATCAAACTCATGACTTATGAAAGATAAGATAGACCCCTTAGCTGCTGAGCCATACCCTATTCCAATTTTATTTATTACAAACAAGGTCTTTCACTGAAACTAACAGATGTTTAAAGTTAGTGAATAGCAAGTTTCATTGACATCTTTCCCCATGTCCCCAAAAAGAATAGGGTTATAATAAGGTTTGTGGACTGAGTCGTGACTGGTTTTTAACATGGAGATTGGAACTCAGGTTCTCATGCTTGTGCAGTAAACTCTCTTATAGATTGAACCATCATCCCATCCTTCAAATACAGTAGATTTAATCAAGGTTAAAAATATATCAATCATTCTTCTCTGAGTATACAAATGTCATAGCCTGGAAAGAATAGTTATATACAGTTTGCTAATGTCATGAAATGATTTAGACTCAACTTTGTTGTGTACTTTGATTTTAAGAAGCATCTATGAGGGTTAAATGTCATTCTCATGATGCATAAGGGCATTTCATATGCAAATTATTTTCTTATGTGGTAAACTGTATGACCAGGTAGGATTGTTTGGATCTGAATGAGTCATGAATGAAAAGTCATGTGAACTGAACAGTCCACTCACAAATTTGTCTGCCAATGAACTATCTAGAGAGCAGCTATTGTATAAAAGTGGGTTTGTCTCTGTTTCTTATATTTCTCCTTCTGTTTTCATGTCTAATGTGCCAGTAGGGTCAATTTGTAGGCTCTCGAGAGCTCAAGACACTTCAGATGTATATTCTTGTTTTGGTGCTCACGGCTACTAGAACTATCAGATGAATAATCTTTTATTACTTGTAAATTCTTCAACTACATATCTGGCTATAATAACAAAACAGAATTTAGGAAATCATTCAAAATAATTGGAACTTTGGGGAAAATAAATGTGTGTCAAACTGCTCTAAAAAGTAATGAGTTTACTTTCTCTCAAGAGATCGCCTTCCCCAGGGTCTATCCTAGGGGGGTATTTAAGTTGATCCATTTACCCAAGGAAACATATAAGTGAGTATTCTATAAATATTGTAGGTTTAAGTTATTTGCCATGTTGGTTAATACCTGCATACATAGTGCTCAGTTTTTATATATGAAATGCTACTGAAATATTTCTATTCATACTCAGGTTGGTAACAAATGGGTAGATCAAATAAGTTTACATCTTAATTTCATTTATCTTTACTCATTATAGACATGCTTTATACACACTGTGTATAAAATGTCTATGGATAACGAATAATAGATTTCCAGGAATCATGGATTTTTATAATTACCTTTTATTGTAGGGCTGCATTTAGTAATTATGTCTATTTTAATTATCATAAGAAACATTTGTAAAAACATACCTTAAAAATTTATATTATTAAGTAGTACTGACTGGCATATACTAAACTATTAATTTAGTAACATTGAAGAGAAGAGAAATTAAATCAAACAGACCTAGCATAAAACATGCCCACACTAGAAAATATCATGTGGAATGTGCACTCAGTGAAGATCTGTCGCAGACACAGATCCTTCAAGTAGAATATTCATTGTTGCTTCATACATGATTTGGAAAAGAAATCCTCACAATATTGGTAATTTGCTTTGAGATAGTTTTATATATTTAAATATGGTTTTGTCTTTAAATGATAAGTAATTCAGTTAAATAATCTTCAAGTGATTTCTACTTTTTCACAAATGTCATACTCCTGTGATCATAGAATGAGTATAAGATTCCTGTATTCATTGTTTTTATCTATCTTCTGGTTAACAATCTCTCTGGTTTTCCTGAACTAAACTTTTGCCAAATAGTAATACCACATCTTGTTTTGTTTAATTCATGTTTAGTCAGGTCATTCTTGGTACCCCATAATCTGATCTTACTTTTCAAGCATGAGTTCAATTATTAATATTTAAATAAGAAATAGAAAGTCACACATGAAGCACTTATACTGTATTAAATAAGAAGACAAATGATCTGCAGATTTATAAGCAATATATGTTCATAATTGTTTCTCAAATATAAGAATATTTTTATTATATTCTAACAGATTTTATGATAAATAAAAACTATACTCTAAGACAATAATTTTAGTCGTTTATTTAAATTTATTTTTGTATTTAACAACAAAGTTTCATATTTCCCAGGAAGAATTTGAACTCCCTGTGCAGCTACAGATAACACTGAAACCAAGATATCCTGTGTTATGCATCATTTGAGTACTGGGATTACAAGCTTTCCAGTTAATATGTTGGTAGGAATCAATACAAAACTCTTCTTTGTAGACAAATCTTCTGTGCCATATCATGTAAAGTAGCTTAGTTAGATTTTAGATGGCTTTATTCATATTGTTACTTTTTAGTTCATTTTTTATTAAACCAGTGGGTTAATCAAAATTAAAATTATCTTAAATTTTTATACTAATCAAAATTATTTTCAATTTTTGTTAGTCAAGCAATCTAGAGTAATATTGAGTTATTCTTAGTAATTTTAGTTGGTAGCCTTTCCCAGTATAATTGAGTAAAATTTCTTCCTAAATTGAGTGAGTGAAAAGCAATTGGTATCATTGTAGATGAGAGTCTATATAATTTCCCTTAAAAATGAAATTTTCTCTCTTTCTTGCTTTGTACGTTTCCTTTTCAGATTAGCTAGTGACTAGTGAGAACTTATATATCACCCAACAAAATGATATTCAAGATGGCATAATGCTACAAGTTCCAATGGACTTATTGAAATAATACTTGTTTTGCACATGGTATTTATTCATCAGAAAGTAGAATGAGTTCATCATTCCACTTAGCACCCTGTTTAAAAGCTGCTTCAAGTTCTCAGTAGGTAAAGCTATGTTTTGTAGGATGTGAATATCTATTGTTTTAGTGGGCTACCTTCATTAATATGCCGACTTTGAAAGATTGTATATGTGCATATATGTATCTTTGCATTATACAAGTTTGTCAGTTAGACAGGAAGAATAAACACAATGGCATTCTTTTCTGTCCACCTCCTTGTCCTGTAACTCTGCTAGGTGGATAGTGCCTCTTTAGGAAGCTAAGACAATTTAAAGTCTCTCCTATTACTCAATGAAAAAATTACCAAATTTTATCTTCCAAAGTTAGGAATAACAGCTAAGATTCCACCATTACTTTAGAAATGTTAATTGTAGGTCAGTATTGGATAAACATGCCCAGGACTACAGCACATGGCCAGTGGAGAAAAGATGATCCAAAGTTCAAGTTCACCATTAGATAAATACAAGTAGGAGGCTTTCCTGGGCTACAAGAAATATGAATTTTGTTCCCATAGAGAAGAAATACAATGTGATATTTGTGAAATGTTTTATAGAAAATGCTTATTCCTACTATAGTTAGTATGTATAAGTTGGTAGTATTACGACAATTTAGAATAAATTTGCAAAATTTCTAGATATGTAAAACATTGAAAATCATTTAAAAAAATATTACCTGATAATATAAGGAATGTTCTGTTTAGAAAGTATTTCTGTACATTTATAGGTCTAATTTGTTTTATTTTAGTTTTATAGACTTTGATAATTCATACAAGCAGAAGTGAGAAGATGCTCAATTTCACAGATGTGACTGAATTTGTCCTTTTGGGCTTAACCAGCAAAAAAGAACTGCAAGTTCTCTTCTTTGTCATCTTTCTCATGGTCTACATAGTTACCATGGTGGGCAACATTGGTATGATGATATTAATTAAGATCAGTCCGCAGCTGAGCAGCCCAATGTACTTTTTCTTGAGCCATTTGTCATTTATTGATGTGTGGTTTTCTTCCAACGTCACTCCAAAAATGCTGGAAAACTTATTGTCTAAGACAAAAACAATTTCTTATGCTGGCTGCTTGGTACAGTGCTTCTTCTTCATTGCCCTTGTTCACGTGGAAATCTTCATTCTTTCTGTGATGGCCTTTGACAGGTACATGGCAATTGGAAAGCCTCTACTCTATGGCAGCAAAATGTCCAGGGTGGTTTGCATTCGACTCATTTCTTTCCCCTACATATATGGGTTTCTGACTAGTCTGGCTGCAACCTTATGGACTTATGGCTTGTACTTCTGTGGGAAAACTGAGATCAATCACTTCTACTGTGCAGACCCACCCCTCATCAAGATGGCTTGTGCAGGGACCTTTGTGAAAGAATATACAATGCTATTTCTTGCAGGCATTAACTTCACTTATTCCTTGATTGTTGTCATCATCTCCTACCTGTTCATTCTCATTGCCATTCTCAGAATGCGCTCAGCAGAAGGCAGGCGCAAGGCATTTTCCACCTGTGGTTCTCACCTCACAGCAGTTGGCATATTTTATGGCACTCTCATCTTCATGTACCTCAGAAGACCCACTGAGGAGTCAGTGGAGCAAGGAAAGATGGTGGCTGTGTTCTATACCACAGTGATCCCCATGTTGAATCCCATGATCTACAGTCTGAGGAACAAGGATGTCAAGGAAGCCATGGACAAAGTGATTACCAAGAAGTTCTTAACAAAATAAATAAAACATTTCCTATTTTGTTTTCTATTGTTTGTCAGGAAAAAAAATGGTACTTTGTTAACAGTAAGAACAGGAATGTTAATATTCTTCATGTAGGGAGAATAAAATAAGGCAAACAAGTTAGAGTATAACAAAATGAATTGTTAATAATGCATTGAAAATTGATTCCAATGGATAAAGTACATGTAATGACTCTACTTGGAACTCTTAGTCAAATAGGTTAAATATTAATATGCTTAAATAATAATGTGGAATACATTATTTCTTATTTAAATTTGTATTAGGTAAGTCTTTGAGGTTTTTATCCATTTAGACATTGATTTTGACAGATATGAGATAGCATATTTATGTTCCTATATGACAACAGGAGTAATTTTGTATTATGCTTATTGGCTTGTTTTCCTTCACAGTTTTTCAAAAGTTAGGGTAAGGTTCATTTAATTAGTATAATTTTAAAATTAAGACCACGACTTGTCTAATGCTTTCTCAGATATTTTTAGACACAGTAGATTTCTCATTTTTCTATACTTCCAATTTTAAAATTCATGAGATCACATATTTCATTTCTCAAGTCTCTTTGTTCTATCTATATTCAGATTGATAAAAGGCATGTAGTAGTTGAGAGTGGATATGTACTTGTATAATATATGTCCTTTTGAATTAACTTAGTAAATTAAGCTGACATCCTCTTGACTATTTTGTCAGTCTGTGGTACTAACATATTTAACAAGTTTTGCACTTGAATTTGAAAAAAAAATATTCAAAATTATTTATGTTTTAAAAATTGTATTGGAATCTGTCAAAAAAATTTAACACAGAATTATATATATTTCACATTGTTCACTTAAATAATATAATAATGTGCAGATAATTTAACAACTTATTTTATTAAAATTTATATTCTTTACAAACAGCTTTGTGGTATAAAAATGCACAGCTAAACAAGTATAAATTATATTGCATATTTTTTTCTTTTCAGTTTTTTTCTTGAGTTATTACATATTATGTCATAATTTCTTGGTGCAAATGTGTTCATATAATGGACTTTATTTATAATAGGAATGAAGAAGTTTAAGACATTTCAGTTTTGGATGTTGAAGGATGCAGAGGAAGAAAACTGGCTAAGTACATTTCCGTCCTTAGCTTAGGAGACAAGACTGATGGAGAATATAGTTTAGAGTTGAAGAGCATTAATTTTTTTAACTTGTTATCTGCTTAAACTGGGCTTAAAGAATTCCCTTAAAGTTATTTTATATATTCACCTTTTTCTCCAATTTTAGTATATACTAGACATAATCCTATAAAGGAACTTAGATATTGAAATCTGTTAAAGTAAGATTATGTTTTTCATTCTTCATATGTAATTGATGTTGAAAGAGATGGATAGTCAGATATGCTGATATCATCGCAAACACACTATGAAAAAAATTTAAGTTCTTTATATATCAAAATTGTATAAAAGGATTTTTTGCACAATTTCATATAAATTATTAAAACTGTAGTTTTAATTACTGATGTGCTTCACCTAATAGATCCTTTCCTAATTTACTGGATACTTGTAGTTCTGTCCATTTACCCAAATTCTTCCAAATGACTTCATATTTTGAACCTGTATTTGACATCTGGAATTTACACAAAGATACATCTAGCATACATTGTTGAAATCATTTATCTTCACACACTATGCTTCTCAGAGTAGTTACATAGAAGGATGGACATCCATTTTTTGGATCCATAAATGTCATTTTATGAAGGGAAAGTGGACAGAAGCATGTGCCAGTGGGAGTCAAACAGGATGATGTCAAGAATATTGATCTCTCAGCTTTCAGAACAGTTATTCTAACATATCTACTCAACTTCTCCCCAGGAGACATTGCTAGTATTTCAGTCATCATTTCTTTCATAATTATTTTAGTAGTACCTTTGGGAGATTATCTCAGTGTTCTTAATGAGCAAGGCTATAGAATAAATATTGAGAAGTTATCATTTTCTTTTCTCTTTTTCTGTCAAGGTAGGTCAGTGTGTTTTGGGATAGTTAAGT
This sequence comes from Mus minutoides, assembly GCA_902729485.2. NCBI lineage: Eukaryota > Metazoa > Chordata > Mammalia > Rodentia > Muridae > Mus > Mus minutoides. Next base: position 75,791 of record LR752167.1, on the reverse strand, counting down.
AGAGATTGTTACATTTGGATGTAGGAATTATAGGTGAAACCTTGCAAAGAAAATCAATACATCTTCATGGACTTATTTGTTATCAAAGGAATTTATTGGGCTGCTTTTTTGTTTTTGTTTATTTTTTTTTTGACAGGGTTTTTCTGTATAGCTCTGGCTGTCCCTGGAACTCACTCTATAGACCAGGCTGGCCTCAAACTCAGAAATCTGCCTGCCTCTGCCTCCCAAGTGCTAGTTAGTATTAAAGCCATGCACCACCACTTTCCTGCTTGTTTTAAAATATACAAGAATGGATTTGGGTATATTTTTTAAACAAAATTGGAATAAGTAATTCAATAATGTACAATTTGTTGTTTATATTTATTAGAAAATTAAATGTTAATGCAAGAAAATTTTCTTTTCTGTAAATTATAGACTCTACTGTTTTCATAGATGATACTCGTTTCTGTAATACAGTGATGTTCTAACTGAAGTCACTTGTGATTTATCAATTATCAGAGAGATCATCAAAATTTAGGGTGGAATAAAGTAAGGGCCTTTGTCTCTAAAGCCTAGACCACTCTGAGGTTTCAAAAGCCTAAATGAATTAATAGAAATTTATGTAGAAAATGAATGGTTTGTATCTGTGTTGGAGAATAATCAACAATATTATAATTAGTATCCTAATAAGGTAAGTTATCAAATAAGATTGAAAGAACTATATTAAATGTACAAAATGTTACTAAATAAATTGTTTAGTAGTGTGGGCCTGCCAGTTAGCAGACTTCTGATCCAGGAAGTTCGACTAAACCTCTAACTGCTTCTATTTTGTCATTTATAAATCAAATATGTAAGTAGAAAAGTTCTATAACACTATTCATGCAAATGAAATTATTTGAATTTGTACAAATATTATAAACCTGGTACAGTATCACTAGAAATTTCATTTTAGAAATTTTCACTGTTGAAAAAATATTTTATAGAAAAATATATAGAATACAATGGTATAGCAACAATCAGAATGCTTTTAAAATTTTATGTGTGATAATTATATATATATATATATATATATATATATATATATATATATATATATCACATGTGGTTACAGACATAAGCAACTTAAGAAATTTCATAATCAAGAGATCCTCTGTTATCACATATTATAATTACATGCCATAAAAGAGCACATATTTAGTCATGACTGATGAAACTCAGTTTTAATTTATGTTTTCTAAGTGTCTGGATATTATATTTTATATGTAAAAATGGCATAATATTTATAGGTATTGCAAAATTAAATTCTGATTAGAAAATATAGACTATTTAGTTTGGTCAAAGTTTTTGTAGATATGAAAGCCCCTAACTTCAGCTGTAATTCACAAACTGAGAGAAACTTAGGCTCTTAGTAAGATATTTTGCACATTCTCAATGAAATTTCATTGATTTAAAAAGTCAATTGTATATGGGAATTTTACTATATCTTATGTATATCAAAATCATAAAATTATCCTCTTCAGAATGAATATAGAAATAAATGAGTTCTACTTAGTACTCATGCTGAAACTTAAAATTTTACAAAATCTACAATTAAAAAATAATCATAATAATTGTCCTAAGATAATAATCAATTCTTTATTTATCCATAGATCATACAATAACATCCTGACCATAGTTTCCCCTCTTTCTTCCTTCCTTCCTCTCGTAAGAGATTTTTCACATTAATATAAGTTCAAACTTTTTGCAAACTCCCCTCAAGTACTGAATTAACAGAATTTCATCACAGTTTGAGTGATTACATGTCAATGTTCATTGTATGACTGAGTAAGATAAGCCACGCTAAATAGAAAATGTTCATTCAACAAAAGATGACTATGGAAAACTTGATATGTAAGTTTCTGCAAGTTCCACTATTCTAACATTTTAAACATTTAAAATTCAATCACAATACACTAACTAAAATCTTGGATATGTATAATAGTGTATCCTGCATCATATTTGAAAATTTAGAGGTTATTTTGTGGCATAATCAAACAAACAATTTTACATATAGCCTATTTAACTCAATACTAAACATATAAAATACATTGTTTCATAAAGTATCTTGTAAGCATAAGAAAATTTTAAATCAAAATGCTTTAAGAATGAAAAAATGTATTTATAAATATGTTTTTCTTTGCAGAAAACATAGACACTATATTAAGGCAATGCCAAACTTTACAGATGTAACCGAATTCCTTCTTGTTGGATTGACAAGGCGTCAGGAACTCCGGGTTCTCTTTTTTGTGTTGTTCCTGGTTGTTTACATGGTCACTCTGTTGGGCAACATTGGTATGATAATTTTGATCAGCATCAGCCCGCAGCTTCAGAGTCCTATGTATTTTTTCCTAAGTCATTTGTCCTTTGTGGATGTGTTGTTCTCCTCAAATGTTACCCCCAAAATGCTGGAAAACTTAATATCAGAAACAAAAACTATTTCTTATGTTGGATGCTTGGTACAGTGCTACTTTTTCATTGCTCTGGTGCATGTGGAGGTCTATATTCTGGCAGTGATGGCCTTCGATCGCTATATGGCCATCTGCAACCCTTTGCTCTACAGCAGCAAGATGTCCAGGGTTGTCTGTGTCCGCCTCATTTCTGTGCCTTATGTCTATGGATTCTCTGTGAGCCTGATTTGCACTCTGTGGACATATGGTTTGTATTTCTGTGGAAATGTTAAAATCAACCATTTCTATTGTGCTGATCCTCCTCTCATCAAGATTGCCTGTGGAGGAGTGCATATAAAAGAGTACACAATGATTGTCATCGCTGGCATTAACTTCACATATTCCTTGTCAGTGGTTCTCATTTCATATGTGCTCATTGTAGTAGCTGTGTTACGCATGCACTCAGCTGATGGCAGGAGAAAGGCATTCTCCACCTGTGGATCCCACTTAACGGCTGTTTCCATGTTTTATGGAACCCTCATATTCATGTATCTCAGAAGGCCAACGGAGGAGTCTGTGGAGCAGGGAAAGATGGTGGCTGTCTTTTATACCAGTGTGATTCCTATGCTGAACCCCATGATCTACAGTCTCAGGAACAAAGATGTGAAAGAAGCAGTCTGCAAGATAATTGCCAAGGCAAACTTAAGGAAATGAAATCAAAACATATTTTAGAAGTGTGTTTATCCAAATGTGCTGAGCAAGCATAGAATTCTCAACTTGAAAATCTTTCTACATAGAACCCTCATACAAACTCAAAAGATCCAGTTATTCACAGTGATGCTTTACAGCATGATTGCTCTTTATTAAGCATGTGTTTTCTTAAATACCCAACTATATTATGAAAGCCAATATTATTTACTAATTTGTGTTTACTCAGTTATTGGAGGTATTTGCAAATAAGTTTGGATTAACAGCTATTAAATTGTAAGTCCCTTAGAAGAGTTAAATATTATGTCTTCAGGCTTTTGTTATCCATATTTGTCTTCACTATAAAATCTATAGTTGTAGGAATAACAGAACTAATTAATTTTCAGAGTATAGACATTTGATGATCTTATATGCAAATATTATAAAATGTTCATATATAAGTGAAATTTTAGCAATGTTACTGCATTGAGAATATGAATTATCTTAGCATAACCTAAGGTTTATCACTCAATATAAATTTTCCTTAGATAATACTGTTTATGTTTTATATTGGTTCAAATTCTCAGTTAATTCTCAGTTCACTGATAAAATATCTTTCTCCTAATCCTTAAATATGTTCTTCCATTCGCCAAGGGACTACTGGTAGTAAATGATTGCTGAAGAAAAGGCCATTGTGTTCTCCAATGATGTCCCCTCTGATTATTTTGATTGTTTCAATAAATATTCTCCTACCTGTTCACATACAATCAAAGTTACTGAAACTAAGAAGGCAAATACACACACACACACACACACACACACACACACGCACACACATTTATGTGTGCACAACCACACATGAAATGAAAGTAAAAAAATTGTTGGAAGATGAAAGGTATCAGTAGGAGAGGGAGTGTCATGAGAGATCAAAATGAGATTGAAAGTACTTAAAATTTTCTATATACATTTGAAATGGTCATAGAATAAACAGAATTGTGGTCACTGAAATGGTTATGTTAGATCAAGATATAAAAGCATATGTTTAGGATAATATATTACCCACACTCTAACACCTATCTTACTATATCTTTGTATTTAAAGGTGAATCTGTTATAACAATTAGGACACCATAAAGGTCCCTTGTAATGACTATAATTTTTAAGCATGTGTTATGTCTTTTATCTTTTCTGTATTATCAGTTACTTCCTTGAACTAGTGAAGCTCTACAGTGGTCAGATTAGTATGTTAAAAATATCGTGTTGGAGTATCTCACCACTGCATTAATGATTACCATGAATGGATGCTTGCTTAATATTTAAGGTGGTGATTAATGAAGTTTTCTGAGTCACATATAAAAATAAATCTAAAGTATAGAATCAAATAGCTGTATTATGGTTTGAATCATAATTGCCATAAAAGCACATATAGAAGACTTTGCGATCAACTGTTGGCATTGTTAGAAGTGAGGAAAACTTAGGATATGGGCCTGGATGAAAGAAGTAGGTCACTGTGTTATGCCTTTGAAAGGAGCTTTTGATTCCAGTTCCTTTCTCAATCTGCTTGTTTCTATTGTACCAGTAACATCATGATGTTCTTCCTTGCTACAAGCTGTCAGCACTATGTCCTAAGAATCATGCACCAAGACTTCTGAAACTGTGAGCCTAGATATATCATTTCTTCCTTGTGTTTGTTTTCTCCAATGGTTTGAACATTTGAAAATTAATGTATAGTTAATTATCTTACCTCATTCTCTTTATGTAATAAGTGAGCTCAGATAATACAAATATCATTTTTTATTTCCTTTTATTTATTTTTCTCTCATACAGTATACCCTGACCACAATTTTCCTTCCCTCCACGCTGCCCATTCTCATCTTCCACTTTTCCTCTCCCCCAAATCCTCTGTTCTTCCATATACAAGGACTTGTGCCTAGTTTTACCGCATCCTTTTATACAAGTATACTAGTAGTTATGTCTTTCACTCAATATTGAGACTTCCATATCGATCTTATTAAGAAAATGATAAATGTTCATATTTTGTTGGATATATAATATTTCATTGCTTTATATATAGCTCTATGGTCTATCCATCCATTGATGGACACTTAGTTTACATGTTTCTTACCTTTTGCTACTCTGAAGAGAGCTGAATTAATTTAACATATTGATGTTATTTCCTTTGAATAAGTAATCAACTACAAGATTTTTGGGTCATATAGTAGTACCATAATTCATTTTGGAAAAACCTCTCTGTGGTTTTCCTAAAGTTCCTGCTGAATTAATTTTCTTCCAAAAATATGTAATGGTTTCTCTGATCTATAGAGAAAAAGAGATAAAAGAAAGTTGTTCAAAATATTCAAAGTAGTAAGAAGGCATAAATAATTCCTCATTTTGCACTACATAGTAAAATGAGTATATTCAATAATAATTATGCTATGAAATACCTTTTTTATTAGATATTTTCTATATTTACATTTCAAATGCTATCCCAAAAGTTCCCTATGCCCTCCCCCTGTCATGATCCCCCACCCATCCACTCCCACTTCCTGGCCCTGGCATTCCCCTGTACAGGGGCATATAAAGTTTGTAAGACCAAGGGGCCTCTCTTCCCAGTGATGGCCGACTAGGCCATCTTCTGCTACATATGCAGCTAGAGACACAAGCTCGGGGGTTCTGGTTAGTTCCTATTGTTGTTCCACCTAAAGGGTTGTAGACCCCTTCAACTCCTTGGGTAATTTCTCTAGCTCCTCCATTGGGGGCTTTGTGTTCCATCCTATAGATGAATGTGAGCATCCCCATCTATGTTTGGCAGGCACTGGCAGAGCCTTACTCAAGATAGTTATATCAGGGTCCTTTCAGCAAAATCTTGCAATATGCAGTATGCAATATGCATATGCAATAGTGTCTGGATTTGGTGGCTGATTATGTCATGGATCTATCTTAGCCGGGCGTGGTGGCACACGCCTTTATTCCCAGTATTCAGGAGGCAGAGGCAGGCAGATTTCTGAGTTCAAGGCCAGCCTGGTCTACAGAGTGAGTTCCAGGACAGCCAAGGCTATACAGAGAAACCCTATCTTGAACCCCCCCCAAAGAAATATCTTGAAGACCATTTTGAATTTTTCAACTGAGAAAATAGGCAAATATTTAGATGATAGTATGCTATTTATGCTGTTTTAATGAATACAAAATTTAGGCATATATCAAAACATTAAAATAAACTTAACTTTGTACAATTTTAAAATATTATAATAAAATAATAACTCAGAAAATAAAAAATATATTGGCAGAGAAGTTTTCTAACATTGTTTGCTCAGATTGAGGTTTGGCTAATTAGTGATAATGGGCTAAAGCTGGCCCACTGTTGGCTTTATGTTTGCAAGAAGCCTGGGTACTAATATAAATAATTAAAGTTTGGAAAGGAATTTAATATTTTATACCACACAGGAAGAAATGACAAGATTTAAAATTTAATATTCAAAAGGCATTTTAAAGTTTAAAATCCCCAAACACATGGCTCCATGTGATAAAGTGTCATGTCATGAAACTCTAAAATTTATATTTAAATATGACATTTATTTTAAAATAGTGTGAAATAAATTAAGTTCAAACAGTTTTCAAAGATGAATGCCCACTTAAGAGTAAGACAAATGCTGCAATTTTTTTCATGTGTGGACTGTAGTTTCCAGTGTTTTTGTCTTTTTCCTAGGTTTTGTGTGTTTGTATGTGTGTGTGTGTGTGTGTGTTTTATTTAAGGACATGATACATGTGAAAACTAAGAAACTAGAAAGATACCTCATTTAGAGACCTGCATAATGCAAAAGAGATAAAGTGAAAATAGAAAGGGGATATCTGGGAGCCGGAAAGCTGGGTGGCAGGCATAGATCAAGTAAATAAAGGAGCAAAATGAAGGAGATGTTAATCAAAATAAAGTACATATGAAAAAAATACATGTAAACCTGCTCTCTCAAAACACAACTCAAGTATATTTGGGAGAGATAGTAGAATACTTGAGATATTAAAGCATGAGGTTATTATTTAAACTGTGTTTAAAGGTTTGTGTAGAATGGAGGCAGGGAGATGAGAGAGTATACAAATGGTGAGTTAAACCAAACTAACCTTATATGAATAAGACTGTGAAGACTTACTGGTTTCTAAACTAATTAAAAGTATGATTTAAAAATGAAGATTGTACAGTTATCCCTTACCAGTGGACATTGTTGAGCCTAGAAGGAATGAAATACTATATTCTTACATTTATGAGCTACCTTATTATGTGCTTAAGGAGTTTTTGAGTCAGTTTTCCTTAAATACTCCCAAGCACAATTCCTCTTAGACTATTGACAGCCACACTATTGGCCACTTGGTCTTAAGATATTATACTATACATCTATTCTATTCTAATATCTTCATTTTTCAAGATTTCTAAAGTCATTTTGAAATCACTAATTCACTTAAGTAATTGAGACTTCAATTTTGCTTGAGATAGTTAATAGAAAGAAATACAGCTTCCAGAAACAGATTTACAAAATGAAAATGATAACTTGTCAAGAGATATGTTAATTGGTTCCATGTGAGTGTTTTCTAGAATGATAAAACTAAATGATAGACTATCTATCTATCTATCTATCTATCTATCTATCTATCTATCTATCATCTATCTATCATCTCTCTCTCTATATATATATATATGTATATTTATAGATAGATAGATAGATAGAGATAGAGATATTAGATAGATAGATAGATACATACATACATAGATACATAGATACATAGATACATAGATACATAGATACATAGATATATGGACTATAGAATCCATATACATATATATGGATCATATATCTGTGGTGGTTGACATATCCCAAAATATGTTAATTTCAAAAAAATCAAATACATTGGTAGAGAATAATTTAATTAAATATGAGTTTATTTTATTACTTCTAGCCTCAGTCTGAAGATGTGAAGACTGAGGTTGATGAAGATATGCTGGCATATATCCTCTGATCTGAGATACAGAGGAAAATTAATTCAGCAACATGGTTGCTTTGGCAAGAAATAACAAACAAAAACTTTCTATAACTATTTGATTGATCTTTAATGCAGACAAACCCTGTATTATTATAGCATGATATGGATAGAACACACCTTAGTACACACTTAATCCCAAACAATGTAGGTAATGTTATCTGGTAGAAGGAAGTTGCCATGTTTTAAAGTGACTTATAATTGAAAGGCAAGCAAAGTGATGAATCAGAGAAGGATTTGACAGAAAGAATCAGAGATAGGATATGCCCAACTCTCATGAGAAGAAACAGGAAAAAGTCTAGTTATGAGCAGGCAGAAAAACAGGAAGATTTTTTTTTTTTTTTAAGGAAGAAAGTTTACAGATTGTCAGGAGCTATAGGGCAGTGGGCTCCCCACACACAGCCTGGTCTCCAGTTGAGCATAGGTCTTGAACCCTAGAGCCTCTGTGGGCAGAGATTTCCAAGTGCATAGGACAGCAGGAGTTAGGCCATGCCTCCTGGGCATCTGGCTCCTGTCACATTGCTACACCCTCCCACAGCCCACCTGCAGAGAGGTATGTGGCATCAATCACATAGTAGCTGCACCAAATCCTCCCAAATGAAGATAAGGTTTCCCCAAACTCTCAGTCCAAGCCCATGAAAAGTACCTGCTATCAAACCCTGAATCATCCCCAAAACTGTATATATAAGTCTGATCCAGGGAATAAAGGTGTGAGAGAACTACTCCATTGTCTGAGCCTTTTTTCTAAGAGCTGTAACACTTGGTGAGAATTAGGCTCTTCCAAAGCACCATCTGAAGCCCTGTGACACTCCTCACTGGGTAGTTGTTTCGTGAGTGCTCAACCATACCCTACTCAGTGCAGGGAGGCAAGGAATCACTACACCACAGAAATGGAGTTGGAGCCAAACAGCACTGCAGAAACAGGGGAAGTAACTTCCCCTTCCTGCCCACATTCACTTCGCTTCACCAGAACCCTCGCACCAGGCCTGGCCAGAGATCTCTGTGGAAAACTTCTGGTACCCAGGCCCACAAAGAAGGCATCACAGGACCTCCCAAGGAGCAACCACAACAGGCTCCTGTCAGCAAGCCCTCTTGACCACAAAAACTGTGCAAGGTTTAGTGTATGCAGACAGGATGGATACCTAGGTAGGGCTATTCCAGATGATTCTTCCACCAGTCTGTGCTCCATTTTTGTCCCTTTGCTTCCTTTGGATAGGAACATCTCTGGGTTAGAAATTTTGAGATGGGTGAGTGGCCCCACCCCTCAACTGGGGGTCATGACTGTTTGCTGGAGATGGTCTCTACAGGTTCTAGCTCCCCCTTCCCTGCACATTTTCGCTAGAGTCATCCCTGTTGGGTCCTGAGAGCCTCTCTTTCCCCTGGTGTCTGGGACCCTTCAGTGGCTGTCCCATTTCCTTCTTATTATTTAATGATGATACTATAAGAGTTTCTAAAATTATATCAGTGATTATTAAGCTCTCTTTTTTGGGGGGCTAATATCCACTTATTAGTGAGGACATATCATGCATGTCCTTCTGGGTCTGAGTTACCTCACTAATCTTCACCAACCCCACATCTGATAGAGGGCTAATATCCAAAATATATAAAGCACTAAAGAAGTTAATGACCAAAAAAAAAAAAAAACCAAGCAATCCAACCAAAAAATTGGGTATAAAGCTAAGCCGAGAATTCACAACTGAGGAATATTGAATGGCTGAGAAGCACCTAAAGAAATGTTCAAAGTCCTTAGTGATCAGAGAAATGAAAATCAAAACGACCCTGAGATTCCACCTTATACCACTCAGAATGGCTAAGATCAAAACCTCAGGTAATAACACATGTTGATGAGGATGTGGATAAAGAGGAACAATCCTCCATTGCTGGTGGGATTGCAAACTGCTCCAAGTACTCTGGAAATCAATCTGGAGGTTTCATAAGAAATTGGAAATAGATACCTGAAGACCCAGCTATACCACTCTTGGGAATATACCCAAAAGATGTCCCACCATGCCACAGGGTCACCTGTTCCACCATGTTCATAGCAATCTTATTTGTGATAGCCAGAAGCTGGAAACAACCTAGATGTCCCATGACAGAAGAATGGGTACAGAAAATTTGGTTCATTTATACAATAGAATACTACTCAGCTATTAAGAAGGAGGACATCTTGAGTTTTGCCCGCAAATGGATGGAATTAGAAAGAATCATCCTGATAGAGGTAACTCAGACCCAAAAGGACATGCATGGCATGTACTCACTAATAAGTGATGACTGCTATTAGATCCTTTTCTGATAGTCAAAACTTCAATGAGAACTCTGTCTCCCATGTTAATTGCTTCTAGATAGGAACCAGACTTTATACTACTCAGATCACATTCCAAGAGATTGTACAACAATTAACCAAAGGTCATAAAAAGAGAACTAATGATTTATTATAGGTGTTAGGACAGAAGATAAAATATTGACTGGGTTTAACTATAAAAAACTTTACTAATAACTTAGTTATGGTGTTTAACTTAGCTATGGTTTGAACCTGTGGAGTGACAGATGATGGATGTTTCGTCAGATAATTACTTCTAATGGATATTTGTGTATACATTCTCTGCTGTAAATTTCCATTTCAATTTGTGAGTTGATTTTATATGTGAGCTTGTGACAAACTTTTTAACACGTGATCATGTATCCTGAAAGATGTCTAAGTACTGAGCACAAAGAGAGGAGAAAAAAATTTTCCCTTGCTCACGCTTAGAATCTTTCTGCCTCTCCCATTTTTTCCAATAGCTTTAATAGGAAACATTTTACAATTTAGTAATTAATGTTTTTTTTTCCTCCTGCAACTTCCAGCTAGCAGACTGAAAGTTAGAGCTGTGCAGTTCCTGCTGAGATAGAACAAAGGCCACATTACTTAATCCCCAGCTGTTGGGTTACAGGTGTCAATCACCTAAGCCAGCAGCTTTGTACCCTCAGAAAGAGCAAGGGAGTTTTTAGGACCTTTAAGAAGTTATCATCAGCATTTCAGTACAGTTAGAGAGCTAGAAAGTCTGGAAGCCCTCAGACTTTAAAGCCATTCCAGAGTCCTACTCTGTCCCCATCACTACTGTCTCCAGCCTGGAAGGCTCCTGGCATCAGACAGGTTACAGAAAGAATAAGATAAACACAGGTAAGAAGGGAATGAAACAGAAAATGAGGATTTAGAAGATTAAAACAGATTTAGAACAAATTGATAGAGTTAGTTTGTGGCCAAGCCTAACAATTCAGCCAGAAGCTGAGAGAAACCATTTTGAATCAGTCAGCTTAGACATGAGTTTCAGCCAGACTATTTGTATAGAACCAGTCAGCCAGAGTTCAGGCAAAAACAAAAACAAAACAAAACAAAACAAAAAACCCAAAAAAACTAAAAAACAAGATAGGGTGAGCTTATTGAACAGTATGCCTTGGAAATGACAATTACATCAGAAACATAAAAGCCTCAGAGATGACAATTATAGCAGAAACATAAAAGTTACTTTTACACTGATATGTAAGAGGGGAGGGGACTGATGCCTCAGATTAAAGAATCAAGAGAAAACCAGCCTTTACTACATTATTTGTTCTGGTTTTGTCTTCAATAGTTCATGTTATACTTGCACACATTAATAAGAGTGATTTTGCTCATTATAAATGCTAACCAATTCTCGAATTATCTAGAATACTTAGAAATAAGTATTCTTATTACTAAGGAATACTTAGAAATAAAGTATTGCCAGCTATGTAGATATTGCATAGTCTATTTGGCACATAAAATTAATTGCTACATCAAGTAATTTCAGAAATTAACTACTATTGTGGTTGTTAGAGATATAGTTAAAAGTAATGATAAGCATATCTGCTATAGACAAGCAGGAGTTACATAGGATCATAAGATATCCAAGAGCTTGAAGAGAGACCTCAGTAGTTAAGAACACTTACTTCTTTTATATAGGGGCTGGGTTAGAGACTCAGGACCAAATAATTGGTCTGGGAACCTGTCACCATTATTCTTCTAGCTGCAAGCAGACTACATGGTGCTCTTACATATACATAAGCAAGCCACTCATTTGCATAAAGCAAAATAAGCAAATTTTAGAAGAGTTTCCTGGAAGATCACATTTTTGCTTCATCCATTATCTTTTAAATATAATAAACAGGAAAATAGAAAACCAAAAGATATCTTCCTTCAGCTGTATAGGAACTGAAAATTAATGACACCAGAGCTGCATATACAGCAAATAATATTTTTTTAAAATCTTAATATAGTGTCTTTTGAAAAAAATCTGATGTCTCTGTCTCTCTGTCTCTCTCTCTCTCTCTGTGTCTCTCTCTCTCTCTTTCTCGTGTGTATTTGTGTGCATGTGTGTGTTCATGTTTGTGTTCATGTGTGAGCAAATGTAAGTCTGTTCCGTGACATTTATGTGGAGGTCAAAGAACCTGGTGTTGTTATCTTCCACCTTGTTTGAGACAAGATTTCTTACTGTTAGTCATCACTTATGACATGTTAGTTGGTCAATGAACTTCTGAGATTTTTCTATCTCAGACTCCCACCTTACCACAGAAATAGTGGAACTCAGTCATAAAATCAGGCTTGTATGGAGTGTTTTATTCTCTAAATCATCTAAATGTAAATCTATTTATAATCTATCTCTCTATGATCTATTTTTTACCTATCTTTCATTGTGCTTGTCTTTCTAGAGAACACTAGCATGTAACTAGTGAATGAAAGCACTTTTCTCATAAAGAATATGATAAAAATGAATTTATTTCAAAGATTTAAAGTCAGAAAATTCCTTTCTTGAGGTGTATTAGAGGCAACAAGTAACATTTTTCAAGAGCTTTCCTCAGAGCGCTCTTTACCTCCTGGTTCCTTAAGCTATAGATCATAGGATTGAGCATGGGGATGACAATCGTGTAGAATACTGAGGCCATTTTGTCTGTGTCGAGAGAGTGGCTTGATTTTGGCTGCAGATACATGAAAATGAGTGTCCCATAGAATATAGTCACAGCAGTCAGATGGGAAGCACATGTTGAGAAGGCTTTGCACCTTCCTTCCGTTGACTGGATTCTTAAGATAGCAGCCACAATGTATAAGTAAGAAATCAGGACAGTGGTCAAAGAACTGATCATGTTGAATCCAGCAAAAATGAATATTAAAATCTCCTTGAGGCTGGTGTCTGAGCAGGCAAGAGTCATCAAAGGGACATCATCACAATAAAAGTGATTGATTATATTGGGGCCACAGTAAATCAGTTTGAAAGTAACTACTGTGTGGAGCAAAGCAACAGCAAAGCTGTAAAAATAAGGGCCCATTACAAGGCGTAGGCATACTTTCTGGGACATGACCACCATGTACAGAAGAGGATTACAAATGGCCACATAGCGGTCATAAGCCATTACTGCAAGGAGAAACATCTCTGATATCAAAAAGTTCAGAAAAAACCCGAGTTGGGTTGCACAGGCATAGAAAGATATAGACCTTCTGTTACTGAGGAGAGTCGCCAGGAACTTGGGGGCTACTGAAGAGGAATAACAAAGGTCTACAAAGGCCAGATTACTGAGGAAAAAGTACATGGGAGTGTGAAGTCTAGAATCCATCCTGATTAGTGAAATCATTCCTACATTTCCCACTATAGTCAGACTGTAGACCACTAGGATGAGCAGAAAAAGAATGATTTCTACATCTCTCTGGACTGCAAACCCCAAGAGAATGAATTCTGTCACACCGGTGGCATTACTTCCAGCCATTTCATCAAGTCTTAACAGCTGCAAAGTAAAATGAAATAAGATAAGACTAACACATATTATTAGTGAGGCAAAGGCATTGTAATCAGTACAGCTCTTATGTGTTATGGTTTATGAGTTGATGTCAATACAGTAGCCTAGCAAGTAAATAAAATTTTCACTCCCCCAGTGGATTCTAATTTTCTAAAACAAGCAATTAAAGTCAAATATTAGAAACAGAAAGAAACCACTTGGGCTGTGGTTTTGTTTAATGGTTGATTATTTGCCTAGCAAGCAGTCTCAAAACAGAAAGAGTACTACCCTCTGAGCTGCAACAGTCTTTCATACACAGAAATTTTCTAACAGTTTTGTGTGTGTAATCTGAAAATTTATCATTTTAATTTACCTTCCTTCTTTTTAACCTAAACTTAATACTATATTTTTACTAAATGTGTTATTGAAATCCTAGATACCAATCATATACATTTACTACTATTTTGGTACATATATATATATATATATATATATATATATATATATATATATATGCATATAAATGAAGTTATACAGATATATGTGTGTACATTAATATATATAATTTATGTCAATATGTAGTTATATCTCTCTATCATCTACCCATCATCCATCTATCATCTATCTAACTTGTTTCTGTCTATCTGTGTGTATCTATCTATCTATCTATCTATCTATCTATCTATCTATCTATCTATATCCATTCATCTATCCATACATCTATGCTACTATAAATTTTCTCTATCAACCATCTAATTTGTAGTTGGTAGACCAAAGCCCATTTTTAAAGAATGGTCTTAGAATTAAACTTGTGAACTCACCTGGTATTTAGAAAAATCTTAATAACTCAGATTCACATTTCAAGTGTCAAATGGAAGAGAAAAATCAGACAAAATGAATACTGATCCACTTTTCAATGTGAGAATGTAGAGACTGCACTACTATTTCCAGCTCTCTGTCACAAAGTGCTCCTTAGATGCTGTGAATGAAACAACTGAGGCTTTACTAGCACAGGCTACTTTCCTATAGAAGATTATCAAGATTAGACTTATTTTCTTTCCTGATGTATGCATAATAAAAAGAAAAGTTTCAAAACACTTGGATGGAATCTCTTCAAATTACATATGGGTTTTGCATTTCATATCTTAAAAATATTGTTCTCATTTCTGTGTGTTGTCGCCATCCACAAGTCTGTATTTGATGTATACTTTATTCTATTCGTTCAGTTTTCCTCCTACAATACAAACAATTCTCAGTCAAACAAATATCCTTTCTTGCACAAGAACTGCTTATTTTATTAATCATTTTTCTCTACCATTTTTAAGAACCAAGGGACACTTGAGGGAATACTTACTTTATGCATAGGATTATTGACATATTAAGTTTGTAGACATCAGCATTGTGTAATGACAGCACAGTTGGACTTCTTAGAAGAAAAATTAATGGAAGGCTTGAAGACGACTTCTATTTCTAACAATCACCAGAATTTCTCTTCTTACCTGTTTACGGAAGAAATCTCAGCATAAGTGCTGCAATTCTCTACAAATCTCTTTTCTAAGTTAATGAAGAGAGTGTATATATGCTACTGGGATGGTTCTTATTCAGTGTCAACTCCTAGTATTCTTTGCATACTAGTCTCCAAGGTCACTGGCTCTCCTGGGTCTAGCTGCCATTTGGCAACGCTAAGGAGAGAATGACTGGCCACCAAAGGCAAAGGTATCATGAGATCATATATTTTTTTAATTGGAAATTTTATTTATTTATATTTCAAATGTTATTCCCTTTCCCCTGAAAACCTCCTATCCCATCCCTCCTTACCCTGCTTCTATGAGGATGCTCCCGCACCCACCTACCCACTCCTACCTCACTGCCCTAGAGTTCCTCTGCACTGGGACATCAAGCCTTCACAGGATCAAGGGCCTCTCCTCCCATTGATGCAATATAAGGCCCCTTCAGCTCCTTCAGTTCTTCCCCTAAATCCTACATTGGGGTCCCTGTGTTCATTCTGATGGTTGCCTGTGAGCATCCTCATCTGTATTGGACAGGATCTAGCAGAGCCTCTCAGGAAACAGCTGTATTAGGCTCCTGTCAGCAAGCACTTCTTGGCATCTGCAAAAGAATCTGGATTTGGTGTCTGCATGTGGGATGGATCCCCAGGTGGGGCAGTCTCTGGATGGCCTTTCCTTCAGTCTCTACTCCTCTCTTTGTCCCTGTATTTCCTTTAGACAGGAGCAATTCTGAGTTAAAATTTTGGAGATGGGTGGATAGGCCCATCCCTCAACCAGCGGGATATGCCTAACCTCTGTATATGGTCTTGACATGTTCTCCCTCCCCTTTGTGGGGTATTTCAGCTAATATTCCCATGATGTCCTGGGATGCTCCTGCTTCCCTGGCATCTGGGATGGGGAACTGGGGGTAGCAATAAAATCATATTTGAATCAGAATCATCTCACTACCATAGAGTAACAAGATTTGCTCATATATATAAATTATAATCTGTGCAACTAGTACAAGACTAGGCCAGAATAAGTGGTAAACACATCCCTTTGTAATTTAGTAACTTCCTGTTTTTTCTTTGTCTCTTCTTTACTTTCCAGTCTACCTGGAAGGTTTCCAAAATGAATCATTTCTTATCTTAGATCTTAACTTTGTGCTTTTCATCTATGAATTTTTAAATAGACAATTTACATCATCTTTTCAGGTATAAAAGTGAAACTTATGAAAATTATCTTTATTTATAATAATTAACAATTAAAAATATTTTATTTATAATATGCATAGCTATTTTAAAATACTTATCCATATTTTATATATATATGGAAATAGACCTTAATACATACTTTGGTGTTTATACAAATTCTGTGTTCTTTTAAAGGCTTTTATCTTCTTTGGAGCTTTTTGGCTTCCAAATTTACATATTTTCTATGTATTTCACTACTTTACAGACTTTAAAGTATTTTAGATTTTAAAACTAAATTTGAGAAATCAAGCATGTTGTAAACCCTACCTAACCCAAGAAATATTTGTACTTCTAAAAGAAAAATCACAAAAAAATAAACTTAAACTATCTGTCATAAAATTTCCACATTCTATGAATAAAAATACACTAGGTTCATTATTATACATTGCTCAACCACTAGTAAGTCAGATTGTCAAAAATGCTTCAGTAAACAATCTCTATCTTAAAACTGTATCTTAATTCACTTCCTCTTAGAAGTCACTGTTAATACTGTGCCATGTACAATCTAAGCCCCAAAGCTTAAGTCTCAAGCTTGTAGCTTTTAGCCTGGATATGTTCCCAGTTACATACCTTCATGCATACATACAGTGTGTCACATGTTAAATTATCATTTCTAGTAACTTCAAGTATATCTAGCACACATTCAGCCTAACAGTCTACAAAATCGCAGATAGTAGTGTCTAAATGAAGCACTGAGCTGAACTGGAAATCTCAGAAAAACCTTCTGGAGTGTTAGGAGAAACAATCAAGATCCCTAACATATTGAGTTCTGCAGATACAAAAGTGTTTAGCATGATGGAATTACCAGAATTAAAACATTTTAAAGGTTATTTGGTTCTAGCAATATTAACTATTATTTACTTTTGGATAATTTAAAATCTGCATTTTAAATTTCTGTATAAACAAACTCTTTGTAACAAGTTTAAAATAAAGAGCACACACAAAAATCATGCTAATTATAATCTGATAGGTGTTTTGTTTTGGTTACCTCATCACAAGTAACTCAAGAAAAGTGTTTGACTATAAGGCTCCAGTAACACACAGCACAGAGCACCCCATATATCTCACCCATTGTTTGTGGCCCTGAATTCTAAGACAGGCTGTTGATAGATGGGGCAGGTGCAGTTCTCTGACAATCAGCGATCAATACAGAGAATGTGAAACTCAAGCAAATAAGGCAGGTTCCGGAGCTTGTTCCCAGCCACATAGTCACTGATGCACATGCCAAACACTTTACCTAACTCACTGTCAACCCCGTTTTGCTCCTAACTCCTGGTAGAAAGCTTGTCAATCTACCCTTTGGTTAAACCATGAATTGGATCATCATCGCCTTCATACAGTAAGAAGAAATGAACACGGTGCAGAATGGGTAAGGTTCCAGCCTTGCCTACATTCTCTTTCCTTGGTAACTGCCTTCTACTTCTATTGCCACTGGTGCGAGCCTGGGGCAAGGTAGGCTCACTCACAGCTAGCATTTCAGCACTGTACTCTTGGGCCTGACTGACCTGTGAGGAGCCATGCTCATCACTGTCATCAGCTGCATCTCCATTACTCAGTTCTAGGTACACCTCTAGTAAAGGCTGACCATTGCTTTGATCATCTGATGCAGGCTCTACCTCCATTAGAGAACTCAGGTCTCCAAACGCAGTCATGATCTGCCTTAAAATTGACCTAAGAGCCACGGGGGGTGGCTCTACCACCTCATTCTCAGAAATTCTACGAAGAGAAAGTCTAATGGCACTCACATAGGTTTGGACACCTGACCACTCTAAATGAGAAATCATTCTGTGGAAGCCCCCACTGGTGTTCTCAACCATACTTCCTGCCAGCCCTGCCCTAGATCGGGTGCTATTTGTAATGCTATCCCTATCTCTAGTTTCTCCAGAAAGAATCCTCCTGACTTGCAGGTCTAGTGTGATGGCTGCATGGCAGTGCTCTGTGGCAGCTGAGTGCCTGCTGGATTCTCCTTCTTCTTCTGTTATTTATTTATTTATTTATTTATTTTTGAGACTTCTGCATTTTATTGGATATTCTTTTTATTTACATTTCAAATATTATCCCCTTTCCTTGTTCCCCCTACAAGACCCCTTATCCCCCCCCTGCTTCTAGAGGGTGTTCCCCCACCCACACACTCCTGCCTCCCTTGAATTTCCCTACACTGGGGCATCTAGCCTTCACAGGACCAAGGGCCTCTTGTCCCATTGATGCCTGATAAGACCATTCTCTGCTACATATGCAGCTGGAGCCATGGATCCCTCCATGCACTTTTTGGTTGATGGTTTCATTCCTGGGAGCTCGGGGGTCTCTGGTTAGAGGCTGAAAAAGCATTTCACAAAATTCAACATCCCTTCATGTTAAAAGTCTTGGAAAGATCAGAAATTCAAGGCCCATACATAAACATAGTAAAAGCAATATACAGCAAACCAGTAGCCAACATCAAACCAAATGGAGAGAAACTTGAAGCAATCCCACTAAAATCAGGGACTACACAAGGAAGCCCACTCTCTCCCTATCTATTCAATATAGTACTCGAAGTCCAAGCCAGAGCAATTAGACAACAACAGGAGTTCAAAGGGATACAAATTGGAAAGGAGGAAGTCAAAATAGCACTGATGCTGATGATATGATAGTATACTTAAGTGATCCCCAATATTCTACCAGAGAACTCCTAAACCTGATAAATAACTTCAGCAAAGTAGCTGGATATAAAATTAACTCAAGCAAGTCAGTAGCCTTCCTTTACTCAAAGGATAAACATGATGAAAAAGAAATTAGGGAAAGGACACCCTTCACAATAGTCACAAATAATGTAAAATACCTTGGTATGACTCTAACCAAGCAAATGAAAGATCTGTATGACAAGAACTTCAAGTCTCTGAAGAAAGAAATCGAAGAAGATCTCAGAAGATGGAAAGATTTCCCATGCTCATGGGTTGGCAGGATTAATATAGTCAAAATGGCCATCTTGCAAAAATCAATCTATAGATTCAATGCAATCCCTATCAAAATTCCAACTCAATTCTTCATAGAGTTAGAAAGCAATTTGCAAATTCATTTGGAATAACAAAAAGCCCAGAATAGCTAAAACTGTTCTTAACCATAAAAGAAATTCTGGGGGAGTATCTATGCATGACCTCAAGCTGTATCACAGAGCAATAGTGGAAAAATAAAAGGTATGGTTTTGGTACAGAGACAGGTAGGAAGGCAATGGGATAGAATTCTCACTTATTTTTTTTAATTAGATATTTTCTTAATTTACATTTCAAGTGCTATCCCCAAAGTTCCCTATACCCTCTTCTAGTCCTGCTCCCCTACCCACCCACTTATACTTCTTGGCACTGGCGTTCCCCTGTATTGGGGCATATAAAGTTTGTAATACCAAGAGGACTCTCTTTCCAATGATGGCCAACTAGGCCACTTCTGCTACATATGTAGCTAGAGACATGAGCTCTGGGGGTTCTGGTTAGTTAATATTGTTTCTCTTATAGGGTTGCAGACCCCTTCAGGTCCTGGGGTACTTTCTCTAGCTTCTCCATTGGGAGCCCTGTGTTCCATCATATAGATGACTATGATCAGCTAATTCTGTATTTTCCGGGCACTGGCATAGCCTCATACAAGACAGTTATATCAGGGTCCCTTCAACAAACTCTTGCTGTCCTATGCAATAGTGTCTGGGTTTGGTGACTGATTATGGGATGGATCCCCAGGTGGGGTAGTCTCTAGATAGTCTATCCTTTCATCTTAGCTCCAAATTTTGTCTCTGTAACTTCTTTCAAGGGTATTTTGTTCCCTATTCTAAGGAGGAATGAAGTATCTACCTGTTGGACTTCCTTCTTGATTTTCTTGTTTTGCAAATTGTATCTTGGGTATTCTAAGATTCTGTGCTAATGTTCACTTATCAATGAGTGCATATCTAGTGACTTCTTTTGTGATTGGGTTACATAACTAAGGATGATATCCTCCAGATATATCCATTTTCCCAAGAACTTCATAAATTCACTGTTTTTAATAGCATAGTAGTACTCCATTGTGTAAATATACCACATTTTCTGTATCCATTCCTCTGTTGAGGGACATCTGGGTTCTTTCCAGCTTCAGGGTATTATAAATAAGGCTGCTATAAACATAGTGGAGCATGTATTCTTATTATCAGTTGGAACATCTTCTGGGTATATGCCTAGGTGAGGTATGGCTGGATCCTCTGGTAGTACTATGTCCAATTTTCTGAGGAACAGTCAGACTGACTTCCAGAGTGGTTGTACAAGCTTGCAATCCCACCAGCAATGGAGGAGTGCTCCTCTTTCTCCACATCCTCACCAGCATCTGCTGTCACATGAATTTTTGATCTTAGCCATTCTGACTGGTGTGAGGTAGAATCTCAAGGTTGTTTTGATTTGCATTTCTCTGATGATTAAGTATGTTGAATCCTTTTTCAGGTGCTTCTCAGCCAGTGGGTATTTCTCAGTTGAGAATTCTTTGTTTAGCTCTGTACCCCATTTATAATGGGGTTATTTGGTTTTCTGGAGTCCAGCTTCTTGAGCTCTTTGTTTATATTTGATATCAGTCCCCTATCAGCTTTAGGATTGGTAAATATCCTTTCCCAATCTGTTGGTGGCCTTTTTGTCATATTGACAGTGTCTTTTGCCTTACAGAAGCTTTGTAATTTCATGAGGTCCCTTTTGTCAATTCTTGATCTTACAGCACAAGCCAATGCTGTTGTGTTTAGAAATTTTTTTTCCACTGTGCCCATATCTTCGAGGCTTTCCCCCACTTTCTCCTCTATAAATTTCAGTGTCTCTGGTTTTATGTGCAGGTCTTTGATCCATGTAGAAGTGACCTTAGTACAAGGAGATAAGAATGGATCAATTTGGTCTAGCAAACTTAAAAGCCCCAGTACAGGGGAATGCCAGGGCCAAGAAGTGGGAGTGGGTGGGTAGGGGAGCAGGGCAGGGGAAGGGTATAGGGGACTTTTGGGATAGCATTTGAAATGTAAATGAAGAAAATATCTAATTAAAAAAAGAATGGATCAATTTGCATTCTTCTACATGATAACTGCCAGTTGTGACAGCACCATTTGTTGGAAATGCTGTCTTTTTTCCACTGGATGGTTTTAGTACCCTTGTCAAAGACCAAGTGACCATAGGTGTGTGGATTCATTTCTGGGTCTTCAATTCTATTTCATTGATCTAAATGTCTGTTGCTGTACCAGTACCATGCAGTTTTTATCATAATTGCTCTGTAGTACAGCTTAATGTCAGGCATAGTGATTCCCCCAGATGTTCTTTTATTGTTAAGAATAATTTTTACTATCTAGGTTTTTTATTATTCCAGATGAATTTGCATATTGCTCTTTCTAACTCAGTGAAGAATTGAGTTGGTATTTTGATAGGGATTGCATTGAATCTGTAGATTGCTTTCCGCAGGATAGCCATTTTGACTATATTAATCCTGCCAACCCATGAGCATGGGAGATCTTCCCATCTTCTGAGATCTTCTTCAATTTCTTTCTTCAGAGGCTTGAAGTTCTTGTCATACAAACTTTTCACTTCCTTAGTTAGAGTAACACCAAGGTATTTTATATTACTTGTGACTATTGTGAAGGGTGTTGTTTCCCTAATTTCTTTCTCAGCCTGTTTGTTCTCTGTCTCCACTTATTCTTGACACATGTCTTGAGTTGAACAGTGTGGTATAATTGGTACCTCTGTGTTTTTACCTTGTTCTAAAAAGACCCCAATTATGCTCTTTGCCTAATTGACCTGTTTCTCCCTGTTTGCTGTATCTGTCCACCCTGCCTTTGGAAATTATAATGAACAGTACCATTCTGTCTCTGAATAGGGAACAGGCTTTGACTTCAGAAAGTAGGACATATTCTTATTGGCGCTATTTTTTGGTTTGTGTTCCTCACTGTAATATTATTTCTAGCCCAATTTTTTTCCAAATATGTGCTGTTCCAGACTGCTGCCATTCACTTTGCCTGAGAGTACTATCTTCTGACTGGTTTGTGTGGGTGTTAAGGACATTTGTGCGAGGGTCACTTACTCTGGAAATGCCTAGTGCTGCTCCAATTCCATTCCTTAGCCTTCCCAGTGCTGTGAGCAATCCTTGCACAGAACCCTGCCTCCTCACACCAAACCTGCTCCAGCTGGAACACTGCAGATGCTATCACTGAAACTCACAGAGGTCTGGCTTCTGGTTCACCTAGCCATAGGACTTGATGGTCTTTGCTGTCTATGCTCTCTAACACCTGACCGAGGAATATCCACAGAGTCCTCTCCATGCTTTTCAGAACCTCTGTTGTCAGGGTTAATGTGGATCTCCAAGCTAAACTGGAACTGTTCAGGTTCATTTGACTCACAGTCCTCGAGCTTTGGTTCCCATTCCCTGTGCTTCCTGTCACATTCCCAGTGTGCCAAAAGGTGTTCAGCCACCACAGCAGAGAATCCCCATGTGAATGTGCTCTATGGTTTTCTGAGTCTTGGTCACTTGTCCCAAGGTCCCAGCCAGACTGAGATGCTAGCTATTCCTTTGCTCTATCTAGAACTGCTATAGCAACCCCTGAGATTCCATCTCACACCAGTCAGAATGGCTAAGATAAAAAATTCAGTTGACAACAGATGCTGGTGAGGATGTAGAGAAAGAGGAACACTCCTCCATTGCTAACAGGATTGCAAGCTGGTACAACCACTCTGGAAATCAGTCTGGTGGTTCCTCAGAAATTTGGACATAGTAGTGCCAGAAGATTCAGCAATTCCTCTCCTGGGCATATACTCAAAAGATGTTCCAAATTGTAATAAGGACACATGCTCTACTATGTTCATAACAGCTTTATTTATCATAGCCAGAAGCTGGAAAGAACTCACATATCCCTCAACAGAGGAATGGATACAGAAAATGTGGTACATTTACACAATGGAGTACTACTCAGCAATTAAAAACAATGAAT
Organism: Mus minutoides; assembly: GCA_902729485.2. Lineage (NCBI taxonomy): Eukaryota > Metazoa > Chordata > Mammalia > Rodentia > Muridae > Mus > Mus minutoides. Next base: position 52,223 of record LR752167.1, on the reverse strand, counting down.
TCATAAAATTGTTAGGCAAATGGATGGATCTGGAAGGTATAATCCTGAGTGAGGTAACCCAGTCCCAAAAGAACACACATGATATGCATTTACTGGTAAGTGGGTATTAGCCCAGAAACTTAGAATATCCAAGATACAATTTGCAAAACACATGAAACTCAAGAATAAGGAAGACTAAAGTGTGGACACTTCACCCCTTCTTAGAATGGGAAACAAAATACCCGTGGAAGGAGTTACAGAGACAAAGTTCGGAGCTGAGTTGGAAGGAACTACCATCCAGAGATTGACCTACCTGGGCATCCATCCCATATACAACCACCAAACCCAGATACCATTGCATATGCCAGCAAAGTTTTGCTGACAGGAATCTCGAGTGAGGCTATGCCAGTGCCTGGCAAATACAGAAGTGGATGCTCACAGTAGTCTACTGGATGGGACACAGGGCCCCTAATGAAGGAGCTAGTGAAATTACCCAAGGAGGTAAAGGGGTCTGCAACCCTATAGGAGTAACAACAAAATGAACTAACCAGTAGTCCTCAGAGCTGTGTCTCTAGTTGCATATGTAGCAGAGGATGGCCTAATCAGCCATCAATGGAAGGAGAGGTCCTTAGTCTTGGGAAGATCATATGCACCAGTACAGGCAGATTCCCGGGCCAGGAAGCTGGAGTGAGTGGGGTGGGGAGCAGGGTGGGAGGAGGGTATAGGGGGCTTTGGGGATAGCATTTGCAATCTAAATGAAGAAAATATCTAATAAAAAAAAAACAGGGAAAAATGTTGTTCAAAGAACCCCCCCCCAAAAAAAAAAATTGCTGTAGTTCCTCTGATGTTGTTTCTCCAGGGGTGCCTAATATTTTGGTCTTTCATTAGCCAATAATCTTCATCATTGAGCTCAATAATAAACTGATAATAGGCTTCTTCTCTGTGGAGACACTTTTGCTGCCATTCTCCCTCATTTCCTTGAAATGAGATCTCTTCTCCACTGCCACCTGATCTAGACCTATGAATTCATGTTGAGACTTCTAGTTTCCTTATTTTTCTTCGAACATTCTTCTAATAGATGAGACGGTTATCATTAGACATGCTTCTAATGTTTGTGCCTTTTTTGAGAGCTGCTCATTCTGTTAATCAAGGCCCCAGACTGGGGTTAAGATGAAATCCCTACTCCAATATACAAAATGGACTCAGGAACCCCTTAAAGATATTCTTTTGAGAACTTCATATATTAGCACTATTTATGTCCTTTCCACCCATCTAATCCATTTCATACTCTTTCATGTAATCTGCCTCAAAATCCATGTCCTATTTTTATTACATATATATGGATATGTATATAAATAAACATGTGCATACATTTAAGCATTTACATTTAGAAATTTAAATTCCTCATATATGTAATTAATTAATAAAAGGAGAGGCCCAGATTTTAAAAAAGAGTTAATGTGAGGATTTAGAGTGAGGAAAAGTGTGTGAGAAAAAATGTAGTTATATTATAATTTCATAAAAGAATCTAAAAATCAGCCAGTTACTATATAAGGTTTAAAAACTTGTAATTTTAAAAGAAATAATAGATATGAGAAATTTCACTGCAATCTTTGATTTTGCAAAAATTTTTTATGACATAAAATGTATGTGTAAAAATAAAAAATATATATTCTTGCATTTTTATACTCATAAACAAAATAAATCATCTACTCTTTCTAACTACTTTTAAAGTTACAGCTAACTTGGTTTTTGCTATTATTTATTTTGATTTTTAAAATTGCTAAATAAAATATGAGATTTTCTCTTAGCTTTTAGATTAGATGATAATATATAATTCCCTAAAATAGAAAGAAAAATAATTTTCACACTCTATGGTGCATGAAAAGACCCCAGGTACATATATTAAATAAAATAAAGTTTTTATGAATTCCTTTATTACACCTCTTTGCATCTCATGGAGAGCCACAGTGCTCTTGTTTTTTCAATTCTGTTGTCAGATGCTCTTTACTGATCTCAGCAGTAAATTTTGAAGAACCAGAGCCTAAAGAAGTTGTGTCATCCCCATTTTGCTTTATAGCTGGGCATCTTGTTTTTGTAAGTAATTAAAACTATGAGACATTTACATTCTTTTATGATACTTATTATATTTTTATTAATTAAATGAATTTTAAAATTCAAGTGTATTTTGGGTAATATCCTTTCCTTCCTCCAAGCCCTTACACATCCTCTCCCTGTCAACATGTAATAATATAAAAGCACACAGAAAAACTGTGGTGTACATTATATGTTGGTCAACTACTACTGAACATGAGGACTGTCCTGGAGTGTTGATATACTTGGTGTCACTCTATTGGAGAAAACTGGGCTTCCGATTCCAGCAGGTATAAGTGACACTTAAGTTAATAGTCAATATTCCAGTAGGTAGGTTTCCATTCATTCATGCATTCATGTGTTCATTCATTCATTTATTCACTCATTCCTTCATTTTTAAAAATATAACAATACAAGCCTCGGAACCCTCACCCATTAGTGGGATTTCTCTATCAAATTCTTCTCTCAGACCTCAGGGAACCCTCTAGAAGATGAAGTAGAAAGAGTGTAGGAGCAAGAGGTAATGGAGAACACCAAGAAATTACCAAGAAGTTTCAAATATTGTCCAATGCACTTGAGACACAGTAGTGAGTAAATATAGACAAAATTCATGATTTTAAAGAGTATGCTATAGTGGAGGATTGTGATATAAATACAGAGTAAAACATGTTTTTTAAAACTATACTCCATTAGGAAGAAAATCTATGACTATATGAGAAGTTATAGCATAGGAACCTGCTCTAAATAGAAATTGTCATTATTTTATTGAAATTATATAAAGGAAATATTAAAAGAATCAGTAAATATTATCTAATACTAGGCCAATATAGATGATTTTAAATACTAATAATTAAATGCTACCTAATACTAGTATAAACCTAGTGATTTCTCTAGTTTCTGCATGGGTTGATTAATAGAGTTTTTATACACCATTTTGAACTGTGTTGTTAAGAATATTAGATAGTTAACAAATCTTATCATAAGACAAACTATTTTCTTATATTATGTATTCTTGAAAAATATAGTGAAATTATTCATATTTTATAATGCATACATGTTATGAATTATACATATACATTACGTATCTATGTACATTTTTATCTGTACACATACATTTAGAATATATATTTAACAAGAAAAGCCACTATCCATTTGACTTTAATGCATTATATTTGTAATTAATTTGGAGGGAGAATTGACTTTTTTGAAATAGTAGGAGCAGCTATAGTTTATAGCTATCTCTATATCTTTTCCTTTTATATCAGTACATGTGTGTGGTATATATGAGAGTGTGTACATGTTTCATGTATGTGTGCTTTAAGATTTATTTTCTATTTTTATATATTATATATATGCTTGTGACTGTGTTTATGCGTTCACACAATTGCAAGGATCTACAAAGGCCAGAAGTGGGTATCGCATCTTCTGCAGCTTAGTTACAGGGATCCTGCTCCACTTCCTAAGTGGATGCTAAAACCCTAATTCTGGTCTTCTGCAAAATGAGCAAATGCTCAGCCACTCTTCCTGCTCTCTCTCTCTCTCTCTCTCTCTCTCTCTCTCTCTCTCTCTCTCTCTCTCTCTCTCCCTCCCTCCCTCCCTCCCTCCCTCCTTCTCTCCCTCTTTCTCTTTCTTTCTTTCTTTCTTTCTTTCTTTCTTTCTTTCTTTCTTTCTTTCTTTCTTTCTTTCTTTCTTTCTTTTTTTCTTTTTCTTAATGTATTGACTCAAAACTAATAACCACAAGCTATAAAAAACAAATCAGAATCATCTTTTTAACTTAAAATTATAATGCAAATAGACACATTATCTTGACAAAAAGTTTGAGCTGTTCACTAATTCTTTCACATTATATTTGTAGTGTCCATTTTGTCTGTGGCCACACCTTTTCTTTATAACTTATATACACTGCTAAACATGAAATCACAATTTCTAATTTGTACTTCTGCTACACTATACACAGCAAGGTAGTGAGCTCTCTTTTGGAGGCCTGTTTATGAATTGGGTCAATGAACACAAACAATTATTGACTTAGGTTTCAATATTGACAAGGTATGACTTCTTTTTCAGTTTTTTGTTTGCAAATTTGTATAATATAGCAATAAAATTAGAAACGAAGATAGTATTTTTCTCTTATCTAAAAACTGACAAATACTATGAATTTACTCAGTGTATACATAATGATTTCTGCTTATTCACTTTCCCTTTCATTTTAATCCAAATTCCATTGAGCATAGACTTTCTTCACTTAATTCTCACAATGACCACTTTCAGGATTCCTTGTGAAATTCAGGGGACTGTGTGCAGATATCCTCTGTGATGCTTCCCCTTGTAAACAAACATGCATGAAATTACTTCTTAATGCTTTATACCAAAATTTTCATACTTCCCGTTTAAGCAAATTTATTTGAGGAGCTTTCAACCAGGAAGAGTTATTAAAACATTGGTATTTGAGGCTGGTTGTTTCTGTAGGAAATTATCATAGTTATAAGCTTCTTATTTGAGCACATCTCAAAATGCCTAATATGCATAAGCAGAAAATAGTAATCTATTTAATTATTGAAGCTTACAGACTATCACACTTATCTAAGCTGCACATATACAATAAAACACAGTTTAGCGTTAAGATGTGCATGTGTATATTTGAGTTTTATGCTTGACTGCTTGACACCTGTATTACTCTATTGAGAAAAGGAGGATCTGTCTCTTAGTTTCCTTGAACGTATCATGTCCAGCAGAAATGTCAAACATTTTAGTTAGGTTATTAGTTGCAGTTTTCCAGTGATTTTGACAAGTTTTAGCGAGTGAGTGTATTCTCTAACTACGTGGTGCATTTTAATATCTCAAAGTTTAGGGATTCCTGAATTCCTGCTGCCGTTGACTATACTGTAAAATATGAAACAGAAAGTTTAGTAATTCTAATTCTCCTCAGATGTCAAAACTTCAGAGGATCTAAGATATTAAGCAAAGTGCTGTTTTCTTTAAGTGCAGATTTTTGTTTCTTGATTCTAATTAATAATTACTGATCATTTGGGGAATGAAACTGAAGCTAGAGTTTGTATAGTTTTGATGATGAAATACTCTCTATGGGTCCTATTATAAAACTACTCATAGCAAAGAGAATTCCCTATACTGTAACTATAGTTTACTTGCTAATCAGTTTCCAGGGGCCTTATTAAAGTGAATGTTTCTTTAGCTTTTTCATGGGGACATATTAACTGAAAACAGTCTCAGCAAACATAAAGTTTCAACTTTTTCATTAAGATTAATGAATTTAGTTTGAATATACTGAAATAATTGCGATTCTCCAAGGACAGTTCTTTCTTCTACATTGAAACCTACTCCTCTGGGAAACAGAACAGTTTAGTGGGAAATTTTTGAGCCGACTTTCACTTAGTTTGTGTCCAGAGTCTTTCACAATTTACCTGGACACTCTTGGGAAGATTACAAAGTTCAAGCATCAATTGCAAAATGAAAATACTATTTACAGCGCAGGACTATTTAATGTCAATATTAATAATAAGAGTGCTTATGATATGTCCTAAGTATCTTCTTAAAAACATACATATACACTATGTCATTGAATCTCACAAGTACTATATAATTTTTGCTAATTAAAAAAAATATTTTAGTTAAGAAAAGGAAGACCCAAATTATGTATTTAATTTGCCTACATGCAAGATTGATGCTTTTAGTCACTGTATTACATACAAATTTAGGAGAAACTATATGCATTTATTTATTAAATTATAATTAAATACACAATATATTATATGTTTAGTAGCAATAACAAACTAGTATAAATGAAGAAATAATGAGTATTGTATTGTTTAAATAGATAGATGGAAGGATAGAAGTGTAGATAAAAGATAGGGTAAGATTATTTACTTAAGGACATTTTACTTTGTACATCAAGCTTCTTTATAAGCCCATCTGTGCTCTTAAAAAAATCTGTGTTAGAAAAGAACCCTGCCTACTCAGTTTATCAAAGACCCCTGAACACTCCTCCCTACCCACACTTAATATACAAGCAGCTTATTCATCCTTCACCTCAGGTGATGTCTGACCAGCATAGCCTGTTTTTATTAACAGTTCAGTGTTTTGTTTAGCCAGAATCCACTATATTCCTCCTGTTTTCTTACAGTCATTTAAAATCCATTAATATTCTCTCTATCCTTAGGATTAGAGCCCCATTTTTCCACATTATTTCAGAGTGGAGCATGATATTTACCCACATTGGAATAAGTTATGGTATCTCCCCTGTACCTCCTATGGTGGCTTGATGTATCTTTTTTCCTACTATATAATTATTAAGATCAAGTATCTTAGCCAAGGAAAGTTTTATTTTTAACTAAGATTTCCATTTTTTAACCTACCAATATAGTGAAACAGGCCAGTCTCTCAATTGTTTTTTTTTTCTAAATAGATTTATTTTATTTTATGTATATGGATGTTTTATCTGAATATACTTACATGCACCAAGTATGTGTCTGGTGCTTATGGAGGCCAGTAGAGGGCATTGGATCACCCAAAACTAGATGATTTGAGCTGCCATATGGGTGCAAAGAATTAAATTTGTGTCCTCTGCAAGAGCAACAAGTGCTCTTAATCACCCAGACAACCAGCTCCTTTTCTTGTTTCTTTTAGTTTCTTACATTCAGACCAGAATTTTTCTTTCTTTGTCATTGTATTAATTTCCTGTTACTGTTCCCATTTAGTTATTCAAATCTTGACCTAGCATTACACTGTTAGGCTTTGTACTTAAAAAAAATTTAAAGAATATTTTGCAAAACAGTTTCTGATAACATTCTTACAATGCATTTGCATTGTTTTTCTCCAGTACAGGAGTTAGTTAAGATGTTTCTGTCTGACTTATTTGGCTGGATGAATCCCATGGCCTGTTCCTCTCTGATATTTCTCCTTCTTTGTCATTCATTGGTGGCAGCTGGACTTGTGCCTTTTCCTCAACTATGTCACTGAAATTCTTTTTATTTTCCTGTTGGTCACATAATTATATTGCTTTTATTTTTTAATTTACATTTAGATATTTTTTAGGTTTTGACAATTTGCTATTATATTTATATCATTTCCACCTCTATATTATATTTATAACATTTCCATCTCTCTATTCCCTAATTCTTACATCTCCTGTAGTCATATTTATGACCTCTTTTTATTTAACTATTCTTGTTATACACACACACACACACATACACACACACACACACACACACACACACACACACACACATCAAATATCCTTTAACTTATCACTGAAGGTGTTACACATACATAGTAAGATTCTATTTAATGACACAGAAAAGTTGAAAATATTGTATATTAAATTGGGTATCTCAAGTATTAAAAAGACAAGTGCCCCTATGTTCTCTCTCTTATTTGTGAATCCTAGTTCTGAAACTATTAATTTGATTATACAATCTAAAATGGTTTTCAATGTCTATGGTGCTAGCATTCAGATTCAAGATGTTAAGTTCACACCTAGGGAATAAGTTACCTTATTTAATTATTTTTCCTTTTCTAGTTTATGAATAGGAGAAAAATAGAAGGGCATGAGATATAGTTTGCTGTAATATAATTGCAAATATGTCATAGGACACATGTTCAAACATCAGCTTTAGGAAAAAAAGTTGATCAAAACTTTCTCAGTAACTACAATGTTTCTGTTATACATTTTGTATTTTGCTATAGGTGAACTTGATGCTGCTCTCATGTGGCTATGAACTGCATGAGAGTAGACTTTCAGAAAGCATTTCCATTTATACCTTCAGTAACTTGCATATGGCTACAGCTCAGTGTTCCTTAAGTAGTTGGAAAATGGTTGACCAACTTTAAGGCTCTTCAAAACACAAGTGGGTAAAGCACATAGTTATCAATAGCATTAAGATTCTAAACCAGACCATTCTCTGATGCCTTTATTTAAATATTTTGATGTATGTCTTCTTATGTCAGTAAAAACTTATGCCAGATCTCACACTAATGTAAATTTTGTATTGTCCTTAAAAATTATCTGTAGTTCAAAGAACTTTCAATTTGATAAACTTTCAATTTATTGATCCCTTGACATTTCTGAATTTTATTGATGGTATGTATTATGAAATAGGTTTTCATTTTACCATTATGCAAGCTTTTATCCTCTGTGGTCTTCTCTCTCTCTCTCTCTCTCTCTCTCTCTCTCTCTCTCTCTCTCTCTGGTTTTTTAGTACAGGATTTTTCTGTGTAGCCCTGGAACTCATTCTATAGACCAGGCTGCCTCCCAAGTCCTGATATTAAAGACATGTACCATCATTGCCTGTCCTGCCTGCAAAAACATTACAAACTTCAAAGAATACAAACATTCAAAACTTTATTGTTTTAAGTTTTGCTCAGGTCATTACTCAGTAGATGTTTTTAATTAGTTATTACAGACTTTTAAAAAGTTACATATTTAGATAATTGACAAAATAATGTTCTTACAAAAATTGCCAAATTTCAAGTTCTTATTCTGTGGCCATAAGTGTTTCATGTGTTCTCAAGACCACTTCCACTATCCATTACATGGGGGTTTTGTTTGTTTGTTTGTTTGTTTGTTTTAAGAAAATCTCTTGTTTAGAAAATGTTTAGAAAGGTGTGTGGTGTGTAGGTTTATTTCTGTATCTTCTATTTTATTCCATTCATTAACCTTTCTGTCTTTGTATCAATACTATATGGTTTTTATCACTATTACTCTGTAGTATAGCTTGGGTGATTTCCTCAGAAATTCTTTTATTGTTCAAAATTGTTTTCACCAACCTGTTTTTCTTTTATTTTTTATTTTTTGGTTGTTGTTGTTATTTTATATAAAGTTGAGAATCGCCCTTTCCATGCCTACAAAGAATTGAGTGGGAATTTTGATAGGAATTGTAATGAATCTATAGATTGCTTTTGGTAAGTTGGGCATTTTTACTATGTTAATCCTACTCATCCATGAGTATGGGTGATCTCTCTGCCAGCACCTCACTGAGACATATCCAGATACTTACAGCCAACCACTGAGCTCAGGGAACCCTATGCAAGAATCTGAAGGACTGAAAGAGCTGAAGGGGACACAGGAATGACAACATTTATTAACTAACCAGATACTTCAAAGCTCCCAGAGACTAAGCAACCAACTAAAAAGCACACAGGGGCTGGTTTGTAGTCCCTGCTACATATGTAGTAGAGGACTGCCTTGTCTGGCCTCAGTGAGAGGATATGTGCTTCGTTCTATGGAGGCTTGATGCCCCAGAAAGGGGGGAATTCTAGCTGGGTGAGGTGGGAGAGGATATGTGGGTGGGGAATCACCCTCTTAAAAGTGAAGGGGAGGGAGGATGGGGTGGGATGGGAAGGGAGATGACATTTGAAATGTAAATAAATTAACTAATGAAAATGAAAAAAAATGACACATATGGTAGCTGCCACATAGTCATTGAGAGATATGGTCTCCAGTTAAGACCTGGATATTTAGGAGATAGAGCCTTATTTCAAGTCCTTAAGTCACCTTAGAAAATTGTAGGTACTCAGAAATCCTTACTCGTTTTTTTTTTTTTTTATTCTGAATTATACCATAAGCAGTTGCTGAATCATGTTCCCCTGCAATGTTAGGAGGCCCAAATCAGTCAGGCTACTGGAGCACCCCGGACCATGAGCTAAAATAAACATTTCTCTTATAAATTTTCACTATTTTAGGTATTTCATTATAATATTATGAAGATGATTACTAACTAAAACATAAATTTAGTTCCTACATTTTTTCTCTTGCACATCTAAACCTGTTTCATATCAAGTTTACATGTTTGCTTATATGAAGAAAAAATTAAGATTAAACACACTAACGTGTCATTATCAAAACACTGTTCAAAGTATCTATCATTTCTTGAGAAATTCTATCAGCTTTTACAAACTTTAAGAACATTTTTGTTTTATTATTTTATATGTCTTTTTTTTTCCCTGCATGTATATATTTCAATGTGCATGTGGTGCTTGTAAGATCCAGAAAATGGCTTCAGATTCTCTGGAATTGAAGTTACAGATGACTGTAGGCCACCGTGTGGGTGCTTGGAATCAAACCCTGATCCTCTGGAAGAACAGCCAATCTTCTTACCCACAGCCAACTCTCAAGCACCCAATCCCATCAACTTTTAAAAATATTAAAATGTCACATTTTCTAAAAGTTTTAGATCTTCACCAAAGGATAATGAGTTTTCCTTCCCATAAATTGTCATAGTATATGATTATCAAGTAAAATGTAAAGAATTTTAGTGCACTTGGAGAATTATCAGATTTTCGAGAGGGATTGATGAATACTACTCTTCAGACAAGAAGTTGTGAGCAAGTGGAATGTTAAATACATCCTTAACTTATCACCAGCTCAGTGGGTAAGGGGGATGCAGAGAGTGGAGAAACCAGATGAGAATTGTCTCATGACTAAAATACAGCTGAAAGGAGTTCTGTGAAGGGAGACTCGGCTAGAAACATCTGCCAAAGTAAAGAGAAAAAGAAGATAAAGTACCCTGTGGTCTCTTCCTGGTGTCCTCTGCTCTGATATTTCTTAGTGGCCACACTCAATGTAACTCAGCTATCACACATCCCTGACAGATGCAGTCTATGGGAGTCAGGAGTTCTATAGTTAGTAATCAGGGAAGAAGATTGAGTTGTGATTATGTTTTTTGATTTAAAGTTCAGGCTTTACTCATTTGTTGGGATGTGGCCTCAATAAGGTTCCTGGAACATGTATGTTTCAACTTTGTCCCTTGAAAATAGTAATAAATACAATATCTCTAATCCATTACCAAGACCTAATGTTGTAATCTCAATAGATCTTGTAATGCTGTCTGTCACATTATTGGTGACATAGTAAACTGTTTGTAAATATTTTTCCAATTTATTCCATAGTAATTGTTGTTGAGGCCTAACAGGTAATTGAGTCAATTTGAAGAGTCAATGCTTCTTCATCAGACTATAGACATATAATAACCAAAAGTTATATTACTTACAATGAAATAACTAAAATAACATACCAGAGAAAACATAATAAAAATAATGACTCATGAGACATTAAGAATTCCATATGCAAGAGTAAAACAGAAACTTCTTCAATGTATTATAAATTTAAAGGTGCTTTTGATATTTTATATAGACAAAAATATTTAATTAAAGGTATATATAAAAACTTTATTATATTTATTTGTATTTTATTGAAAGTGGGTTTTTATTTCATACAATATATTCTCACCCACTAACCCACATCTTCTCTTGATCTCGTAATATAAAAAGAAAAGATATAGTGCTGGAGAGATGGCTCAGCAGTTAAGAGCACTGACTGTTCTTCAAGAGGTCTTGAGCTCAATTCCCAGCAACCACATGGTGGGTTACAACCACCTGTAATGGGATATGATGCACTTTGCTGGTGTGTCTGAAAACAGCTGCAGTGTACTTATATGAATAAAACATAAATAAAATATTTTTAAAAAGAAAAGAAGAATAGATTTTTTAAAAGAACAGATATCTAAGAAAAAAGTAAAAAAATAAGTGATGATAAAGTAAGGTAAAATAAAAACAAAATGGAACAGGATAAAGCAAACATACAATGATTCAAAAAGAAGACAGAAGAAACAATATAATCACAGAGACACACATTGACACATGGAGTAATTCCCTAAAAAAACAAAGTCATAAATCATAATACATAAGAAAAATCCTTCATGGGGGCTCACAGAGACTAATCTAGCAACTAAAAATCATCTTGGGCTGTACCTAGGTCTCTTTACACATAGGTAATAGACATGCAGCTTGGTGTTCATGTGGGTTCCCTAACAATTGGAGCAGGGGCAATCTCTGATTTTGTTGCCTGCTTTTAGATCACTTTCCCCTAGCTGGGCTGCCTTGTCTGGCCTCAGTGGGAGAAGATGCAGTGAGTTCTGCCATGACTTAATGTTCTGGGGAATGGAGGGTTGATACCAGGGGGCAGAGGTCTTCCCCTTCTCAGAGGAGAAGGGCATGGGGAATGGAGGGGCGATCTGTGTGAGGTAATACTGGGAGGAGAGGAGGGAGTGGGACTGCACTTGGCATGTAAACTGAATAATGATGATGATGATGATAATAATAATAATAATAATAATAATAATAATAATAATAAACAACTTCAAAAATTGCATTGAGTTTACATTGTTTTACCTATCTACTTCAGGGCATGGGGCTTAGCCTTAAGAGTCATTTGTATGCTGAGTGAAACTATTATATAAAAATAATTTTTCACTTCCAAGTGGTTATCAATTGGAGAGAGCTTCTGGGCTAGGGATGAAGGTCTATTTGCCTCTAGTGCTGGCCACATCAGGCCCAGAACTGTGCAGATCATATACAATTTGCACAGTAAATTCACGTATGCATTGGTCCAATTATGTTTAGAGTACCTTGTGTTCTGGCTGCCTCTGGATCTTACATTCTTTCTGCCTCCACTTCCACAAGGCTTCCTGAGCTGTGAGAAGAGATTTAATGGGTAAACCCAGTTGAGGACTGAGTGTCCTAAGGTATTTCACTTTCTGCATATTATGGAGTTTTGGGTCTCTGTACTTATTCTCATCTACATCAGAAGGAAGCTTCTCCAGTGATGGCTGTGTGATACACTTATCTATGAGTATAGTAGAATAGCATTAGGAGTCATTTTCTTGCCTTGTTCCTTGACCAGAATGTGAGGGTTTTCTTTCTCTTAGGTCTCTGGACTATCTAATCTCAGGTCTTTAAACACCCAAGTAGTGACAGGGATAGGTTTGATCTCAAGGAATGTATGTGAAATCAAATCAGATATTGGTCATTCCCACAAGCTTTCTGCCACAGAGTTTACTATTGTAGATTGCCTTAGGCAGGGTTTCTATTCCTGCACAAAACATCATGAACAAGAAGCAAGTTGGGGAGAAAAGGGTTTATTCAGCTTTTACTTCCACATTGCTGTTCATCACCAAAGAAAGTCAGGACTGGAACTCAAGCAGCTCAGGAAGCAGGAGCAGATGCAAAGGCCATGAAGGGATGTTCTTTACTGGCTTGCTTCCCCTGGCTGGCTCAGCTTGTTTTCTTATAGAACCCAAGACTACCAGCCCAGGGATGGCACCACCCACAATGTCCCCTCCTACTGTTGACAGCTATTTGAGAATATGCCTATAGAGTCACTTTTTCAAGGGAGGCTCCTTTCTCTGTGATAACTCCAGCTTGTGTCACACTGACACAGAAAAGCAGCCAGTAACTAGATCAAAGGATTAGCTGTATTGGTTAATACCTTTCTTCTCTGATAATATTAAAAGAACCTTCCAATATCATGAACAATAGTCAATAAGGTCGAAGGTCCTAAGTAGAAATAAAGTAGTTTTCTCCATGCTCAATAAGACGTTACTGACAGTTTTTAGAGAACAATTCATAGCCTTGGCAATAGCCTGACTTGTTTGAGCGTTCATTCCCATGAAGCTTCTTTTGCTATAAACTTGTTTATAGATGTAAAACCCCTTCTTGGTACTGGAAACAAAATGAATGCAAAATGAAATGTCCTCTGCAGAGGACCCATCATTCTACTGCATACAAGAAACACACCTTAGAGCCGGGCGTGGTGGCACACGCCTTTAATCCAAGCACTCGGGAGGCAGAGGCAGGCAGATTTCTGAGTTCGAGGCCAGCCTGGTCTACAAAGTGAGTTCCAGGACAGCCAGGGCTATACAGAAAAACCCTGTCTCGAAAAACAAACAAACAAACAACAAAAAAAAAAAAAAAAAAAGAAAGAAAGAAACACACCTTAGCATCAAAGAGAGGTATTACCCCAGAGTAAAAGGTTGGAAAAGTGTTTTTAAGTAGGTGTACCCAAGAATCAAACTAAAATATTCACTCTAAGGCCCAATAAAATAGTCTTGCAGGCAAAATAAATCAAATAAAATGGGCAGGGACACTTCATATTTACTAAAATAGAAATTTACCAAGATTATGTCTCAATTCTGAATACCTATGCCCCAAATACAAGGGTATTCACATTCATAAAAGAAATATGACCAAAGCTTAAATCACAGACTGAACTCCACACAGTAATAGTGGGAGACTTCAATACCCTACTCTCATCAATTAACAAATCATCAAACAGAAACTAAACAGAGAAATAATGAAACTAAAGGATGTTACAAATCAAATGGACCTAACAGATATATGCAGAACATTTTACACAAACACAGAGAATATACATTTTTCTGAGCTACACACAGAACTCTCTCCAACATTGACCATACACATGGTCACAAAGCAACTCACAACTGATACAGGAAAATTGAACTAAACTACTCTATCTTATCAGACCACCATGGGTTAAAACTGGAATTCAAAAACAACAGAAACAACACAAAACCTACCAACTAATAGAAACTGAACAATTCTTGCTCAAAGATCACTAGGTCAAAAAAAGAAATAAACAAAGAAATCAAAGACATTCTGAAATTCAATGAAAATGAAGGCACAACTTATGGGACAAAATGAAAGCAGTGCTAAGATGAATGTTCACAGCACTAAATGACTTCATAAAGAAATAAAAGAGGTATCATACTAGCAATTTACAAGCAAACATGAAAACTAGAAAAAAGAAGCAAACATACCCAAGGAGAGTAGAGGGTAGGAAATAACCAAACTCAGTTCTGAAATCAATCTGTTAGAAACAAAGAGAACAATACAAAGAATCATTAAACCTAGAGAAGATTATTTTTAAGAAAATCAATAAGATATACAAAACTTAACCAAGTTAACTAAGAGGCAAAGAGACAGTATCCAAATTAACAAAATCAGAAATAAAAAGGGAGACAACAGAAACTGAGGAAATTAAAAAATATATATATCATTAGGTCTTCAAAATTTGTACTCCACAAAACTGGAAAATCTAAATGAAATGGATGAATTTCTAGACATCAAGATCAAATAAACTATCTAGGCATTCCTATAAATTCTAGGGAAATAGAAGCAGTCATTCCAAGTCTCTCCTCCTCACTCCCCTTCCCTCGACAGATGCTAGGGCCAGGTGATTTTTGTGCAGAATTCTACCAGACATTCAAAGAAGAGCTAATTCCAATATTTCTCAAACTAATCAACAGAATAGAAGCAGAAGGAACAGTGTCAAACTCATTCTATAAGGCCATAGTCAGCCTGAACTCAACAAGGAAAGAGAATTTCAGATCAATTTCTGTCATGAACACAGATGCAAAACATAGTCAATAAAGTAATCACATCCAAATCCAAGAACACATCAAAAACTTCATTCACTATGAGAGAATAGTTATATACACACAAAAATCCAACAACATAATCTATCATATAAATAAATAGAAAGAAAAAATCACATAATAATCCCATTAGATGTTGAAAATTCCTTGACAGAATACAATCATCATTAATGTTAAAAGTGATATCAGGGATACAAGGCACATAACCTAAACATAATAAAAAATAATACACAAAAAGCAAATAGCCAATATAAAATTAAATGGAGAGAAACTTAAAGCAACTCCACTAAAGTCAGGGACAAGAAAAAGCATCCCATTCTCTTCCTAACTATTCAGTATGGGACTTGCAGTTCTAGCTAGACTAATAAGACAACAAATTGTGATTAAGGGGATACAAATCGAAAAAAAAAAGTCAATGTATTGGTAATTGCAGATGATATGACAATATATATAAGTGACCACCAAAATTCTACCAGAAAATTCCTGTGCCTGATAAACACTTACAGCAAGAGGCTGGATATACAATTTTATAGGAAAAAATCAATAACCCTCCTTTTTACAATTAGAAATTAGAGAAACAACACCCTTCAAAATAGCCACAAATAATACAAAATACCTTGGAGTGACTCTAACTAGTCAAGTGAAAGACCTTTATGTTAAGAACTTCAAGTGTCTGAATAAAGAAATTGAAGAAGATAGATCACCCATGCTCATTTATTGGTAGGATTAAGATAGTGAAAATGGTGATCGTATCAAAAGCAACCTACAGATTCAATACAATTCCCATCAAAGTCCAACACATTTTTTTTTACAGACCTTGGAGAAGCAATACTCAGCATCATATGGAAAAACCTAAACCTCAAGATAGCTAAAACAATCCTGACTACTAAAAAAGCATCTGCGGTATTACTATCTCTGACCTCAAGTGTGACTATAAAGAGATAGTAATAAAAACTGTATCATATTTGTCTAGAAACAGATTGTTGATTAATGGAATAGAATAATAAAACCAGAAATAAACACACATATATATATACACTTGATTTATGAAATGGAAGGAAAATTGTAGAATTAATAAAGAAAGAAATCATCTTCAACAAATGGTGATGGTCTAACTGGATATTTGTATGCAGAAGAATGTAAATATATCCATATTTATTGTCCTACACAAAACTCAAGTCCAAGTGGATCAAAGACCTCAACATAAAACTGGATACAGTAAATCTAATACAAGATAAATGTAGGAAATATCCTTAAATGAATTGCTACAGGAGACAATTTTCTGAACAGTATACCAATGGCTCAGGCTCCAAGATCAACAACTGATAAAAGGGACCTCATGAAACTTAAATGATTCTGTAGGCAAAGGATACTGTCAATAGGACAAAATGGCAGCCTACAGGTTGGACAAAGATCTTCACTAAATCTACATTCAACAAAAGGTTAATATCCAAATATATTTATATATAAAAATTTCAAGAAGTTAGAACATACCAAATAACCCAATTTAAAAAATGGGGTACAGAGTTAATCAAAGAATTCTTATCAGAAGAATGTCTACTGGCTAAGAATCACTTAAAGAAATGTTCAGTGTCCTTAGTGACCAGGGAACTGCAAACCAAAACTAGTGTGAGACCATCTTACACCCACAAGAATGGCTAAAATCAGAATCACAAGGGACAGCGGACATGCAGGAGAGGATGTGGAGCAAAGGGAACACTTGTCCATTGCTGGTGGGAGTTCAAACTTGTAAGACTACTCTGAAAACCAATTTGGTGGTTTCTCAGAACATTGAGAAAAGTTCTACTTCAAGACCCAGTTATTCCACTCCTGGGTATATACCCAAAACACGCTCCACCATGTTGTGTGGAAATATTTTAAAAAAGAACCCATCAACTTTCAGTGGGGCCAGACCATGCTCCCTCACTCCTGTCACCACCACCAACTCTCTGGGGCTAGCCCCCACACTAGATGATCTCACTCACAAGGTCTCTTGGTCCACCAACTCTCTGGCCTTGTGAGGCCGGAGTACTCCTGCTGGGCCATCTCTAAAATGGGGGGAGGTGTTTGGGGGATCGTGTTCCTATTGCTTCCATGAATTGTCCCATGCAACACTGGTTAGCCATCTCAAAACCTAATTACCCAGTAGAATTAAGACTCTTAAGCTTATAGTTAACCAATGAGATTTATATAGTAATAATATAACATTTCACAAGATGCTAACACAATAATCTCAGGTGTAAAGTAAATAAATAAGTTAATAAATATATGAATATATTACTAGTAGCTATTTTAATTGTAGCTGCTAACAAAATTGACTATAAAATGATAAATGAAGACATAACTCAAAAGAGGAGAGTTGGGGAGGAATGATTGTTTAATGACTCTCCTGGAAGTCCTGAATTTGACTCCCAGTGTGTGTGTGTGTGTGTGTGTGTGTGTGTGTGTGTGTACACAAACATATTTAAAAAGAGAAGAGTGAATCCAAATTTCAATTAGTGAGA
Organism: Mus minutoides; assembly: GCA_902729485.2. Classification (NCBI taxonomy): domain Eukaryota; kingdom Metazoa; phylum Chordata; class Mammalia; order Rodentia; family Muridae; genus Mus; species Mus minutoides. Next base: position 34,399 of record LR752167.1, on the reverse strand, counting down.
TGAGAGACAAATAGAATATTTGGTGATATCACAAAATCATGAAAGACAAAGGATGAAATATTATATGATATTTTTATATTTTATATGGGATTCAGCCAATAATGCAAAATATTCTGCCTCTCAATAGAATGTGATAACATAGTCATGAATGGCTTTGGTTATAGGAACTAGATGAATTGAAAAGAGCAAGAGGTTATGAGAAAGATGCAGCAGTAAAGAGTTTCTGCCAGATCCTGACATAAACAGAGGTAGATACTCGCAGCCAACTATTGGAGTGAGACAGGATCTCCAATGGAAGAGTTAGAGAAAGGACTAAAGGAGCTGAAGGGGTTTGCAACCTCATGGGAAGAATAACAATACCAACCAACCAAGCAGACCCCCCTCCCCCGAGCTCTCAGGGACTAAACCACCAACCAAAGAGTTAGAGGGAACCATGGCTCTAGCTGCATATGTTTGTAGAGGATGGCCTTGTCAGGTATCAATGGGAAGAGAGGCCCTTGGTCCTGTGAAGGCTCGATGCCCCAGTGTAGGAGAATGAGAGGGTGGGGAGATAGGAAATAGGAGGGTAGGTGGGGAACAGCCTCATAGAAGCAGGGGAAGGTGGGATGGGATAGGGTTTTTCTGGAGGGGGGCAATCAGGAAAAGGGATAACATTTGAAATGTAAATAAAGAACATATTCAATGAAAAAGACATATTATAGCTTTAGTTACATTTTGCAAACATGCATATACACTTAATACTTGCTTTACAATATATTTAATTTGAGATTGAAATTGAAAGTCAATTTTACTATGAGTTAGAATTTCTAATCATAAATTTTGATTTACTAAACAAACACTGCATAGCAGTCCTACAAAATGAGAGCATGTAAAGAGAATACCACCTTTTGTAATAAATTTATATATAGAAGATACAGAGATACAAATTAGTCAGAAAAAGAGTACAATAAGCATATATGCTCACAATATGTAAACTGTTTGGAATGTTAAGTCATATGTACAATACTTTCTCTCACACATATACACATACAAAAACATACACATTGCCGGAAGAAAGAAAACCACACTAATTATGAGGATCATTAAAAGAAAAGGATCCACCATTTTCATTAAAGATAAAAAAATTATCAGGAGAAGGATTTAAATTTTTTTCATATTCACTAAGATAGAGGTGGATTTTTGAAATATTTGTTTCTTATATATTGTTAGGGTTATCTTCCTAGTATTTTTACCACTGCTATTGTATTGGTTTTATAAGAAACTCTTTCATTCTCCCTACCTATTCAATATAGTACTCAAAGTCCTAGACAGAGCAATTAAACAACAAAAGGATATCAAGGGGATACAAATTGGAAAGGTAGAAGTCAAAATATCACTATTTGCAGATAATATGATAGTATATATAAGTGACCCTAAAATTTCCACGAGAACTCCTAAACATGATAAACAGCTTCAGCACAGTAGCTGGATATAAAATTAACTCAAACCAATGGCCTTTTTCTACACAAGGATAAATAGGCTGAGAAAGAAATTAGAAAAACAACACCCTTCACAATAGTCACAAAAAACATAAAATACCTTGGTGTGACTCTAACTAAGGAAGTGAAAGATCTATATGATAAGAACTTCAAGTCTTTGAAGAAAGAAATCAAAGAAGATCTCAGAAGATGGAAAGATCTCCCATGCTCATGGATTGGCAGGATCAATATAGTAAAAATGACTATCTTGCTGAAAGCAATCTACAGATTCAATGCAATCCCCATCAAAATTCAAACTCAATTCTTCAACGAATTAGAAAGGAAAATTTGAAAATTCATCTGGAATAATAAAAAACCTAGGATAGCAAAAACTATTCTCAACAATAAAAGAACATCTGGGGGAATCACCATGCCTGACCTCATGCTGTACTACTACAGAACAATTGTAATAAAAACTGCATGCTAATAGTATAGCAACAGACAGGTAGACCAATGGAATTGAATTGAAGACCTAGAAATGAACCCACACACCTATGGTCACTTGATCTTTGACAAGGGAGCTAAAACAGTCCAGTGGAAAAAAGACAGCATTTCCAGCAAATGGTGCTGGGACAACTGGCAGTTATCATGTAGAAGAATGCGAATTGATCCATTCTTATCTCCTTGCACTAAGGTCAAGTCTAAGTGGATCAAGAAACTCCACATAAAACCAGAGACACTGAAACTTATAGAAGAGAAAGTGGGAAAATGCCTTGAAGATATGGGCACAGGGGAAAAATTCCTGAATAGAACAGCAATGGCTTGTGCTGTAAGATCAAGAATAAACAAATGGGACCTCATAAAATTGCAAAGCTTCTGTAAGGCAAAAGACACTGTCAATAAGACAAAAAGGCCACCAACAGATTGTGAAAGGATTTTTACCAACCCTAAATCAGATAGGGGGCTAATATCCAATACATATAAAGAATTCAAGAAGATGGACTCCAGAAAATCAAATAACCCCACTAAAATTGGAGCACAGAGCTAAACAAAGAATTCTCAACTGAGGAATACCAAATGGATGAAAAAAACTTGAAAAATGTTCAACACCCTTAATCATCAGGGAAATACAAATCAAAACAACCTTGAGATTCCACCTCACACCAGACATAATGGCTAAGGTCAAAAATTCAGGTGACAGCAGATGCTGGCGAGGATGTAGAGAAACAGCAACACTCCTCCATTGCTAGTAGGAATGCAAGCTTTTACAAGCATTCTGGAAGTCAGTCTGGCAATTCCTCAGAAAATTGGACATAGTACTACCAGAGGATACAGCAATTCCTCTCCTGGGCATATATCCAGATGTTCCAACTGGTAGTAAGAACACATGCTCCATAGCAGCCTTGTTTATAATAGCCAGAAGCTGGAAAGAACACAGATGTCCCTCAACAGAGGAATGGATACAGAAAATGTGGTACATTTACACAATTGTGTACTACTCAGCAATTAAAAGCAATGGATTTGTGAAATTTTTAGGCAAATGTATGCATCTGGAAGATATCATCCTGAGTGAGGTAACCCAATATGAAAAGAACACACATGGCATGCAATCACTGATAAATGGATATTAAGCCCAAATTCTTATAATTTCCAATATGCAATTTGCAAAACACATTAAAGTTAAGAAGAAGGAAGACCAAAGTGTGGACACTTAGCCCTTTCTTACAATGGGGAACAAAATACCCATGGAAGGAGTTACAGAGGACAAAGTTCGGAGCTAAGATGGAAGGAAAGACCATCCAGAGACTGCCCCATCAGGAGATCCATCCCATATACAACCACCAAACCCAGACACTATTGCTTATGCCAGAAAGATTTTTCTGACAGAACCCTGATATAGCTGTCTCTAGTGAGGCTATGCCAGTGCCTGGCAAATACCGAAGTGGATGCTCATAGTCATCCACTGGATGGAACAGAGGACCCCCCAGTGGAGGAGCTAGATAATGTATCCAAGGAGCTGAAGGGATCTGCAACCCTACAGGTGGAACAACAATATGAACTAACCAGTATACCCAGAGCTCTGTCTCTAGCTGTATATGTAGCAGAAGATGATCTAGTCAGCCATCAATGGGAAGAGATGCCCCTTGTTCTTGCAAGCTTTATATGCCCCAGTACAGGTTAACGCCAGGGCCAAGAAGTGGGAGTGGGTGGATAGGGGAGCAGGATGAAGGGAAGGTATAGGGGACTTTCGGGATAGCATTGAAATGTAAATGAAGAAAATATCTAATAGAAATTTGAGGGAAAAAAACAAAGATAACATAAGAACAAAAAAGAAACTCTTTCAAATACTATTAATTGTAGTTTACCAAACTCTTTGCACATGTCAACTCATTCAATCTAAAAAATATCATAAGAAAATTAATGGTATTATTTAGTTTTGATTGTGCATTTTGTCCAAAATATAAGTTACTTCTGATTTTAAAAAGCTAGATTTCATTGTGACAGTGAGTAAAACATTTCATTTTATTATGATTTCTTCATTTGTAACATTTATATTTGCTTTAAATGAACTATATTTTTTGCTTTTGTTTTTAAAACACATTTTATTAAAAATTTGAAGAACCATATATATATATATATATATATATATATATATATATATATATATATATATATATATATAGTGTAAGGCAATACTCAAGAGTATTATTTTCTGAACCATGGCTGGAATTAAATCCAAACTAAATTGAATCTGTATAAATACAAGTTTTATTAGATATTTTCTTTTACATTTTACATTTCAAATGTTATCCCCTTTCCTCATTTACCCTGTAAAAATCCCTTATCCTATCTCCCCTCCCTCTGCTCTCCAACCCACCCACTCCCACTTCCCTGTCCTGACATTCCCCTACACTGGGGTATCAAGTCTTCACAGGACCAAGGGCCTCTCCTCCCATTAATGCCTCTGCTACATATTCACCTGGAGTCATGGTTCCCTCCATGTGTACTCTTTGCTTGGTGGTTTAGTCCCTGGGATCTCTGGAGGGTCTGGTTGGTTCATATTGTTCTTCCTATGAGGCTGCAAACCCCTTCAGCTCCTTAGGTCTAAAGGAACTATTTAATTATTAAGTTGGAAAGTGTTCCTTCAGGATTCTAATGAAGAGATTTCTTGAAAATCCACAATATAATTTATACAACTTATCTTCCACTGAGGAAAGCACAGAAGGGAATTGAATAACTTCAGGATATCTCACGAGAGGATGATATCTTAAGGGACCTAGGAAATAAATAACCAAGACAACCTCAGAATGAGCTCACTGGAAGCCAAGCTTATTGCTATGAAGGTAAGACAGATGGAGTTTAGTTTCCAAGATAACAATCTATCCTGCTGGGCACAGCAATTTCCCATTAGAAAGCTTTACCTTTAATTGTGGTAGTAAAAAAAGTCAAATCGTCTTCTATGTTTCATGTCTTTACTGCTTCCTTAATATCAGTTTTGCCTAAATTACTACTTTTTATTGTTGTTTTTGTTTTTTTAAGACAGGGTTTCTCTGTGTAGTCCTGGCTGTCCTGGAACTGACTCTGTAGACCAGGCTGGCCTTGAACTCAGAATCTGCCTGCCTTTGCCTCCCAAATGCTGGGATTAAAGGCATGAGCCACCACTGCTCTGCTAAATTACTACTTTTTAACCCATGGTCTCTGTCTCTGTCTCTGTCTCTGTTCTTCCCTTCTTTCTTTCCTTCCTTCCTTCCTTCCTTCCTTCCTTCCTTCCTTCCTTCCTTCCTTCCTTCCTTCCTTCCTTCCTTCCTTCCTTCGTCCCTCCTTTCTTGTCTGTATCTTCCCACCACACACAAGCTAGGTAAACTCTTAGAATTTATCTTCTCATTTGCTACAATGTTCACCAGAGAGAATTCACTATCTCTGATGAATGGAGGAGATACTTGTGATCAGACAAGATGTTTGAAATCATCTTATGAGCATCATGGCTTTTCATTAAAATGCTGGTAACCATATTTACAAAGCAAATACTTTTAATCTTTGGTCTTTGCTTCTATTAGCAGTTGGAAATAAAGTACACTATCTTTTTGTTTTTCTTTCTTTTTTACAAAAGAATTAATCAAGGCAGCATTTTACTGTCTTGGCTTCTGAGAGCTACAACTAGAGTCATACACCACCATATCTGAAAATTTTTAGTACTTGAATATTGATTTAAATTGTAGGATTTTGAAATCTACAGTGAAAAATAATCGATTGAACTATCATTTACTTGGAGAGTGTATTTAGTACTAATAAAGGCTTCAGAGAAATAAGTCTCAACCTGGGGCTTTCCAACATGTTTTATGGCCACCAATATGATATACATGTGTTTGCCTTATGTGTAGAGCTGCTGAGAGTTGAAGTAGGGGTTGAGGCTGAGCACCTGTGATCCATANACAGTGAAAAATAATCGATTGAACTATCATTTACTTGGAGAGTGTATTTAGTACTAATAAAGGCTTCAGAGAAATAAGTCTCAACCTGGGGCTTTCCAACATGTTTTATGGCCACCAATATGATATACATGTGTTTGCCTTATGTGTAGAGCTGCTGAGAGTTGAAGTAGGGGTTGAGGCTGAGCACCTGTGATCCATAGTTTACATAACTTGTAGCTCAGTTGCTACGCCCTTAGGAGAACAAAAGGAAGAAAGAACACTTAAAGATGTTAGCCTAGAGATATGCTAACAGAGCCTCTAAGGAGTACCTGCAATACTAAGGAGAAAATATAGTAAAAGGTGTTTGTCTGAGTCATTACTTTCTCTTTTCTTTAATTAGTAAATAACCTTTCTGTGGAAAACATTACTGCCATGTCAGATTCTAAAGTCTATAAAGGCCTAAAGAATCAAACTCATTGAACAATCAATTTAAAAAGAAATTTAATTTCCCTAGTAAGTATATTTCAGAAAATAAACTGGCAAACAAACTATGTAGAGATCAGAAGAGGACAAAGTAAAGAAAACTAATAAATATTGAAAAATTAGTTGGAGTTGTTCATGTTTTGTTGTGAAAGGTAAATTAATATAAAAGATGATCAATATTTCCTCAACTAATACAGTTTAGTAAACACTTAAATTTTCTGTTAATACTTTCTGCTAAAAAGGTAATTATGATTTATAGATGTTTATATATATATATATACATTTACATACATATAGGAAAGAGGAAAAGAGAGAATTCTTTAGTGGTAAAAATTTTCTTACTATAAAATGATTAGAATGATTAATATGTTAATTTATGAATGATTAAAATAAAAATTAACTTGTATATGAAATTTGTCATGAATTAAATATATTTTATATTTCTGATACCTTGAAAAAAATAATTTAAAATTCTAGCTTTAAGAAATCAAAATTTTTATATACATTGGGGTCTGGCAAATGGTTCTTTGACTTAAACTCTACTACCCTGGTAATCCCAATTTAACCTTAGCCAACAATGAAAAAAATAAAAGAAAATTAACTGAAAATATTGCTTGGCCTTCCTTGCCAATCCAGCTGAGGAAAGTGCTATATAGAGTAGAAGTCACAAACAAGACTTATTGTAATTTATATAACATTCTGGGGATTTTAAAGATGCTGATTTCTGGACACTAACTCCAAGAACAGGAGTTCATGGATTAGGAAAGGATTACTGAGGACATCTGTCACTAGGGGTAAGTTTTGAGGTTCAAATAGCTCAAGTTATTCTTTGTTAATTCTTTCTTCCATGTGCTATGGATCAGAAGTAAACTCTCAGCTACTGCTCAAGAGCTATCCCTGCCTGATTTGGCCATATTTTTCCACCATGATAGTCATGGTCTCTAACCCTCTGGGACAATGAGACCCAAAATATATGATTTCTTTTTAATGATAAATCAGCCATCGTGTTTTGTCACAGCACAGCACAAAAACTAAGACAACATAAAGGATTTTGACGGAAAAATTTCTCAGGTTTCTTCTTTTTAATTACTCTCAAACTACATAAAAAATCACTCACTTAAACCTCACATATTTTTATAGGCTGTTTACAATAGGATATTTCCTTGTAACATTGTTAAATGTTCAACCAACATCAAATATTATGGGTATTTTTAGCTACATTGACACAAATTTATGGAAAAATAGATACATGCATAAACTTGTAATTTAGAATAGCTTATTTAATATACTATCTAAAGTATCTTTAATTTTTGGTAATATACTTAAAATTTTATTTAATTTTAAATTTCAATACAATTGTCCCTTTTAGAATGTCATTATCAGTCTTTCCAGTGCTTTGAGCAATTATGAGTCTGAAATATATTAGCCACTATAATAACAAACTTTTGGTAAGTTGTCCAATCACCAGAGGTTTAGTCTATAGTTATGCACATATGTGTATCACTGATTTGAGCCAGCAATTTATAAAAGAAAATAAAATATGAAGTTAGGAGAGATATGTTGGAAGGACATAATACATTTGAAGGGAGGAATAGTATGAAATTTTTGAAGAACACATTTAGAAAATATCCAGAGTTTGCACATTTTTTATGAAATTTCTTTTAATTTATACATGATGAAGTATTTAATCTTTAAATGGAAAAGGACATAGGAAAATTATATAGGATATTATACCATATTGCTATTTGAAGATAAAAAATTATCTTGACATTATCTTCTATATAACTTATAGAAAAATATAAATTTTAAATTAGAAATTAGAAATATACCTGTATGTGCAAATTATGTGTTTTTGCTGCCTTTCTTTTACATGTTTCAAAAACAAAGTTAACAGTAAAAAAAAAAAAAAATCCATGCTCTGTTCCCCACATGTTTTGTTATTATGGTTATTTAACAATCATTTCCATTAATTTTAAGTAAAAAAACAAAGTAAGTTTTCAGAAGGCTGTTTTGTAGGAAAATAACTCTTGTCTCTGTAATAAGAAGGACTATAATTAAAATGCTACCAGGGTGATATACTTCACAGCAGGAACGCACTGGCAACATTTTTTCTGCCAGGACTCACTGGAGCACTGAGAAATGTTGTTTTTATTCTTCACCTGCAGTAAAATCCACACCATCTCCAGAGTCAATGGCTGAAGTGAACATCTCCTATGTCAGTGAGTTCATTCTCAAGGGGATCACAGACCGGCCAGAACTCCAAGCCCCATGTTTTGTGATGTTTTTGACAATCTATCTGGTCACAGTTATAGGCAACCTTGGGTTGATTGTAATAATCAGGGTTGACTCTCGACTCCACACACCTATGTACTTCTTCCTCAGTCACCTAGCCTTTGTTGACCTCTGTTACTCATCTGCTATCACACCAAAGATGATGGTGAACTTCCTAGTAGAACGCAACACTATCCCGTTCCATGCTTGTGCAACACAGCTGGGCTGTTTCCTTACCTTCATGATCACAGAGTGTTTCCTTCTGGCCTCTATGGCCTATGATCGCTATGTGGCCATCTGCAGTCCCCTGCATTATTCAACATTGATGTCAAAGAGAGTGTGTATTCAATTAGTGGCAGTTCCTTATGTGTACAGCTTTCTAGTTGCCCTTTTCCATACGATCATCACCTTTCGCTTGACATATTGTGGGCCTAATGTAATCAACCATTTCTACTGTGATGACCTTCCCCTCTTAGCTCTGTCCTGCTCAGACACACACATGAAGGAAATTCTCATATTTGCTTTTGCTGGCTTTGATATGATCTGCTCCTCTTCCATAGTTCTCACCTCCTACCTCTTTATCATCGCTGCCATCCTGAGAATCCGCTCTACCCAGGGAAGACGCAAGGCCATCTCTACCTGTGGCTCTCACATGGTAGCTGTTACTATTTTTTATGGTACGCTCATCTTCATGTATCTACAGCCCAAATCCAACCATTCCCTGGACACAGACAAAATGGCTTCAGTGTTTTACACAGTGGTGATCCCCATGTTGAATCCGCTCATCTACAGTCTTAGGAACAAAGAGGTGAAAGATGCCTCTAAGAAAGCTTTGGATAAAGGGTATGAAACCTTAAAAACATTAAGATTAAGTAAATAATGACATCATATTTTATTATGTATGAGCAGGGAAGTAAACCAAACTTTTAATTGTAATTTATTCCCAAGCAGTTGAAAATGCCTCTCTTACTTTAACAGTCTTAGAAATTTTCTGAGTTTACAAGTAGATCATGGGAACACAATATAATAAATCCATTTGCTTGATAGATCACAGTGGTATATACTGCACATAATAATCACTAGTGTATATATCATATGCCAGCAAGATGGTGCTGAAAGGGCCCGGATATAGCGGTCTCGGGGGAAAACATACCAATCCCTGGCAAACATGGAGGCGGAAGCTCACGGTCAGCTTTTAGATGGAACACAGGGTTCCCAAGGAAGAAGGAGCTAGAGAAAGTACCCAAGGAGCTAAAGGGGTCTTCAACCCTATAGGTGGAAGAANAAAAAAAATAATCACTAGTGTATACTATAAGCAAAGATGTGTGCTTTAGTAAAAGGCCAGAATTCTGAAAAATCCAATAAATCTTTTGCCAGAACTGTGAAGTACACTTTTGATACCTTAAGTTAGCAAATTGGTCAATCTCTAGGAAATGTTTAGAGCCAAATCTACTGAGAGCAAATGTAGTGTCAGTTATATGGATATTGCCATGCAAAACCAAAGTTTAATCCATGGGGATTTGGAGAATTTTCATTCCTTCTGAGGAACAAAACTTACTTTTGTTTTCTGCTACTTGCCTGATGCTTAGTCAAGTAATAGCATGAATTATAGCCAAATAAAACTACCAGGTTCATAAAGTTTATTTACAATATGCCTAACTGCATACATGGACTTATGGACATTGTAAACACAAATTCAAGTATATATGAGCTGTGCAAAGTTGTAAAACTGTGGTTGTCAGAAACGAAAGGTGTTAGATAATTCCCTTATTCTGAGGCTAGGTTTGAGATGTAAAGAGCACTTTCTTTGTTGAGACAGGTTCACATGTAGTCCATGCTGACCATGTATCATTACACAGAAGAGAATGTCATTGAGCTTCTTCTCCTTCTATCCTCTCGAATGCTGAGATTACAGACATGCTGTAGACTAAACCCAGAACTTCATGCATCCTAAGCAAGCACTCTAACAAGGTGAATACATCTCCCACAATTTTAACATGAAATTCGAATAACATGAGTTATCAAAAATCTATACCTGCAAATTTATTTAGTTAGAAGTACTATATGTTTTCATGACATTGATTTGTTTTACATTTATTCAAATACATTTGTAGATCGTTAAATGAAGTTAAAGTAACTCAATAGATGTATATTGTTTGGGTATTTCAGAAAAGTAATTAAAGTAGTCAGTTGCTCTTGTCCTATTATTTTACATTATTGAAGATTACAATATCCAATAAAAGAAAAAATAAGATTACAATACTGACAGCCATCCAGTAAGATTGGCTTTAAGGCTTTCAACCTGTGGTGGTTATTTCTTCTCTGTATTTACTTTGTAGGTGAGGCAGATAGTCTTCTACTCATAATTGTGAATTCAAATAGTTCTCTGTTTTCATTATAATTTGCATGATTTTTTGAGACAGGGTTTCTTCATGAATCTCGAGTAGTTTCAAATGATCTATGTACCCAGGATGGCTCTAAATGTGTGATCTTGCCTGGGCCTCTGAGTTTGGATTCTTTCCTAAGCCACTGTGACTGGCTTCTGATTCCCAATTTGGCACATCTGAGGAAGTGGTTGCCTTCATTACTTCAGTTTGTATGTACATATTTATATAGATGGAAGAACCCATTCACCTCACCTGCCACAAACATAAAAGCCAGAACTACACAATTCATACTCTCTGTAGCAGATACAAACCTTTACAATCCTTGCAACTAATTTGAAGGACTTTGGTTTTTTTGATCTTTTTGTTTCTTTTGCCTTCATAGAATTAACTGTTCACAGTGATACTTATACATTGGGCTGAAGCTTTTATATTTATAAATATTTTTGTTCTTTTAATGATAGAAATAACATATTAATGTAAACCAGGGTTTTCTTGGGAAATTTTTAAAAAGACATTGGCTGACTACTCAATAATAATATTACTAAGCTAGTCCCAGAACAGGTGAGATAGCCCCAAAATAGTCTCTAAAATTTGCCTTTAGAGAATAAGGTAAACAACATATGGTCCTTTAGTCAAGCCATCAAAATTATTATGTTTCACTTTTGTTCCAATATATTTACATAAATTCTTAATTTTTATACCCCTGTCTATGGCATTTGTGATGTTCTTATATTAATACAAAATAGTTATTTTATTATTATTGCTATTTATATTTTTCTATACACATGTATGAATATGGGTTCATATAACACTTGAGGAGGTTAGATGATAACTTTTAGGAATCAATTCTCACTAATAATTTCTATATAGTCTGTTTAACAACTAAAATTGTGAATTTGGGGATAATCAAATTTTGTAGACAATATGCCTCATTTAAAAAATATGGATGCTAGTCTGCAATTCTTAGTTTTATGTTATAAAAAAATTGGAATTACATATAAAATAACCAAAATTTAAGAGTGAATTTAAGGTCATTTTCTTGGCTTTTGTTTGTGTTAGGATATCCATGACTTGCTCTATTGGGATAGCTGTGATTTGGAGGTGTCATACTGCCCTGGCTTTTGTTGATTGTGTTCTTTTGAGGGCCTTTAGTCATCTGAATGTTTTTGGTCCCTTGATGTTCTTGTTGTCATAGGTATTGGGAAGGGGGGTGAACCTCAATTGTCCTGGTATGGCAGGGCTATGATGGGTATCCTTGGGCGGGCTGTATGGTTTAGGAGCCTTAGATCTGATGAAGGTGGACAGCAAAGTGGAAGGAGAATGGAGGTCTACCTGGGCTAACAGTCTGTCAGTGCAGCTTGGTTTGGCCTAGAGGACTCAGAGAACAAGAAAGATGGGCGGAGCAAGTGAAGCTTACTTGTATAGTTCAGGAGTCTGATGGGTGTGGAGAAGAAGTGGTAGGAGAATGGATGTCTCCCTGGGATATCAGGTTTCTAAGGGCAGCTTGGCATGGCCAAGAGGGCTCAGAGAGCAGGGAAGATGCATGGAGAACAAATGGAATGAGGGGCTATCCCAAAAAACATGAAATATGTTCTTCTAGCTGGGCTGCCTTGCCTAGACTAAATTGGAGAGGAAGCACATAGCATTTCAAAAACTTAAAATGTCAGGATGTAGGGATGGGATGGAGGGAGGAGTTTAGAGGATAAAGGGTTGGCGGATGGGGAAGGATTGTGGAAAGGGTGACCTAAAGGGGGGAAATAAGCAGAATGTAAAGTGAGTAACTAAAAAAATTAAAATGAAATAAAATACAAAAAAGAATGTTGCATACTATTCACACCAATAAAAATAATATTAATAAAAATATTCATTTATTCATCAGGAATATGAATATTTAAATGAATAAATATGTTGATGAGTAAAACCTTTTAAGGAATTGGTCAACATCAGTTTGTTGTCAAGAAGTGGAGGATTCCTAATAAATTTTCATGAAACAATTTTATTTGGTTTTATATGTGTTAGTGTGTATATGTATGTGTGTGTGTGTGTGTGTGTGTGTGTGTGTGTGTGTGTATCTACACATGACAAGTAGTCTAGTTTTAACACAATCCAAAGCAGATATTTGTGCATATTTATGTTAAAATTATGCGTTTTATGTTAAATTTTCCACTTCTAAACTGTATTTCTTTTCTGTTTATTGGGTGAATTGTTGTGCCCTGATAAGATCTGAACACTTTATGAATGATACATATTATTTAATTATTGAATTAAAAAAACCTATAGTAACACCCATAATAAAATATTGATATTTATTGATTCTTTGCTATATAAATTTGTCCTATTACAAATACAGAACATTTATCAATTCACTCATTAGTTTACTCTATTTGACATAAAAGTTTATTGATCTAAAAACATGTATAATTTTATTTTATATGTATGTGTGTGTTTTGCCTGAGTAAATGTGTATCCACCATGTATATGCAGATACCAGAAGTCAAAATCAGACTCCTGAAACTGAAATTCTGGATGTTGTGAGCTCCAATAGAAATGGGAAGAATCAAACCCAGTACCTCTGGGAGAATAAGTCATTTTAATGGCCTAGCCTTCTCTATAGCCTGGTCATTGATTGGTTATTTACAAGATTGTGGGAGTGATAAGTAAAGTACCCTCCCGATGCTGCCAAAGCATTAACTCATTTTATATCATTTTACCCACTAAAATAATAATTTAACAACAGTTGAAAATGAACTGTCAATATATATGTATCTAAGTAGAGTCATAGAGTCTTAAGGATTTAGCAGTAAATTAAAACCATAAATAGTACAACATAGAAAACAGAAGGTAGTATGCTTTACAACATAGAAAACAAACATTTAAAGTAGGCATGTCTGATTGTATATGATTTACGCTGCCTTAGTTATTTCTTTTAAGTATTACTTTAAGGAAATCCACATATTTTCTGTTATTTTTAACTCCCTAAATGTACAAAAGTATACAGTGGTAAAGAGAACAGGTATTTGAAAATGCAGGATATCATATTACCTCATACTGCATAGCTTGGTTCTAATAAGCTAATTACATACAACAGTGAAGAAATTAAAGAGCGAAAGATACACATGCACATGTACATGTACAGAAAGTATGTTCTGAATATGAAGTGGTGGTACTAAACATGCATGTGACCAGAAACCTCAGCATGATGTGTAGTAGAGAGGAGTGGTTAGCTAGTAAGAGGTCTCTTTATTAGAGCAGTCTCAAATTGGGAGGAAGAAGCTCCTGTGGCTGTTAGTTTCTGCACACACTGCTAAAATCTTCATACAAATGAGAGGAAGGCTTAACTAAGTCTCTATGGGTCTGAGGCACTGGTGCTTGTCAATAAAATATGGTCATTCAGAAATGCATCCACAACTTATGCATTCACTCAAGGTTTCTTCTCCTTCCTATACACATCTTTAGACTTTAACGGCCAAGATCCTAGTCATTGTATCTGAAAACACACACACACACACACACACACACACACACACACACACACACACACTGGTAGTAAATGACAGCTAAATGCAGACAATGGTCTACCTTCTATGAGGTGACTTTTCTCTTTATTTTCCTTCCAAGTGGAAATGAACAGATTGAGATGATTCAAAATTGCTCTGCCAAAATCAGACTCATATTTACTTTTGAAGAGGTGTAATTTAAATCTACATTGGAGATGAGGTGTCATACTGCACCAAACACTGAAGGAAAATTCTTAGATGACTGGGTTTAGCATGATCTTCAGCTTCAGTTGTGCCTACATATCTGACAAATTAGCAAAAATAAGATCAATGCTAGGCGCCCCTGCTTCCGTGTTCTTTTCGCTATCCTTTTCACTGGAGTTCTGCTCAATTCTACACGTTTTAATCACTTAATGACTGTTTAAAACTGGAAGAAAATGCTAACTTATACTAAATTACCTTCCCACTCTTCTACCATCAAAATAAGTATAACTAAGACAGTTTTGATATGTGGGAAAACATCATAATCACTAATTTATCAACCACGGCTTCTTTCATGTACTATTTCAGGCCACTGTTACAGTATCTAAGTTCATACAAGTGCACTAACTAAACAAAATGTTGCTCTTGGTTTGCCATTTTATCCTTTCAGGTTGTATAGTTCAAAAACAAACAAGCAAGCAAACAAATGAAAAACCCAGGATCCTTGCAGTCAGCCATATTTCCTGTGTATCCAGACTCAAGATAATGATCCAACAGTTTTCATTTTGAGCAAATTGGTCAGATATGCCCATCTCCTGCCTCACCACATGTTCTATTAGCCTTGTGCTAGTTTAGATATCTCCTAAACAGTTTAGTTAGGTAGTTTCCAGACAGAACTACCTTCTCCATGGGACTACATTAAAAATAAATTTTAGTCTTGCTTCTTACCACTTATCTCTGTTACCCACTGGAAACAGTGGGTGTTCAAACCATGTCTGGTAGAAATCCGTCCAACCCCCTGATTCTGGCCTTCATGTTAGAACTCTGGGATCTTCTGTATAGAACTAGATGGAAATACACTATAGCTGCTTAAAACTTAATCTGTATTATTTTACAAAATTAAATCCAATTCAGAGTTCTTTCAGTTGCTAGATATATGTATATAAGTGAATAATACAATACTACTACAAAGGCACTTTAAATACTTCCTCACGGCTATTGAAAATATTAACTGAAGCACCCTATTTAAATGATAAAGATACAGTTACATGCTGATTTTGTTTTTTAATGTGAGTTTTGAGGATGTGAGCTAATATTCTTACTTTTTAGCAACAAGAACATTGTCCATGGGCCGGACAGTGGTGGCGTATGCCTTTAATCCCAGCACTTAGGAGGCAGAGGCAGGCAGATCTCCAAGTTCGAGGCCAGCCTGGTCTACGAGTGAGTTCCAGGACAGCCAGGGATACACAGAGAAACCCTGTCTCGAAAAACCAAAAAAAGAAAAAAAAAAAAAAAAAAAAAAAAAAAAAAAAAAAAAAAAAAAAAAAAAAAAAAAAAAAAAAAAAAAAAAAAAAAAAAAAAAAAAAAAAAAAAAAAAAAAAAAAAAAAAAAAAAAAAAGAACATTGTCCACTGATATGTATCTAGGTCTCAGGTACCTTAGCATTTAAAACTTAGCACACACTTTTATGTTTTCACTTTGTGTATTTTAAAAGGAATAATACCATTTCTAACTACTTCACAACTAATATTTACAAAACAAAACAAAACAAAACAAAAAAAACCCAGAAACCAGGCAAAAGCAGTCCTTGAAAAGATAACATGGTAATTAAACAAACATCCAGAAATATTTTAAAAACTCTTACTACATTAATACTTCCAGATTATAAACATAGTAAAGTTGAAATACAAGAGTAATGGTGATGATCTATTACAATGCAAGCTGAAGTGTACAACACTGTACAGACTTCAGAATCTGATTCCATATACTCTATTCATGGATTTAAGATATGCAGACAAATGTGTATGAATGTATATAAATGATGTGTATATAAAATTAATAATAAATCGGTACTCTGCTAAAATTAGGATAAATTTTGACATAGATGTATGTAGAACACCAATAAAGCTCTTGTAGATGATGTGCAAGACCTTAAATTTGAACATGGCCTACACACAAACAAATATATACATACACACATGCATATATATATATATATATATATATATATATATATATATATATATATATATATATATATATATATATATATATATATATATATATATATATATATATATATATATATATATATAA
>LR752167.1:0-17495 GCA_902729485.2 Mus minutoides | reverse complement strand
TGCATGAACCTGTACCATTCCAAAGAATCATAGACTTTAGCATGAATGTTGGAAACCTAGCACTCAGTATTTTCAATTGAAATAAGACAAAAATAAAAATATCTTCTGACTAATACTCAGACTTTCTGGAATAATGCATGGCCAAAGCTAATTTTTCAGTAAATCGCTTCAGGGCATTTTTAACCTCCTGATTTCTCAAACTGTAGATCAGTGGATTTAACATGGGAATTACTACCACATAAAATATAGAAGCAATTTTATCTGTGTTTAGAGAATGGCTTGACTTGGGCTGCAGGTACATAAAAATGATTGTTCCATAAAATATGGTGATGGAAGTCAGGTGGGATGCACAAGTGGAAAAGGCTTTCCTTCTTCCTTCAGCAGAATGAATCCTCAGGATGGCAAAGACAATGAAGACATAAGAAATGATCACAACCACCAGAGAACAGAGTATGTTGAAGCCATCAATGATTAGCAACATCATTTCTTTGACATGAGTGTCAGAACAGGCCAGAGCAACTCAGGGGACATCATCACAGTAGAAGTAGTTGATCACATTAGAGTCACAGAAAGACAAGTGGAAGGTTGCCACTGCCTGTGCAAGCCCCACAGTGAATCCATAAATGTATGTGCTGGCGATAACCTGAAGACAGAGCTCCCTAGGCATGCGGACTGCATAGAGGAGGGGGTTCCAGATGGCCACATACCTGTCATAGGCCATTACTGACAGCAAGTATATTTCACAAACAGCAAATGTGATGAAACAGCACACCTGAGTGGCACATGCAGAGAAGGTTATACTTTTGATTTCTCGAAGAAAGTTTATAATTGTGTTTAGAGTGACTGAGGATGTATAACAGAAATCAACGAATGCCAAGTGGCTGAGAAAAAAGTACATGGGTGTGTGAAGCTGTGGGCTGACTTGGATTAACATAATCAGTCCCAGATTACCCAAGACAGTAGTTAAGTAGATGACTAGAAACACAGCAAAGAGCATGACCTCAAGCTCTGGGTCATCTGTCAGTCCTACAAGGATGAACTGATGTACTGTTGAAATGTTACCTTCAGCCATGGATTGTACAAGTATTTCCTACTAAAAAGCCATGACCAAACTCATTCCAAGTGATTGTCTTCCTTTGTCTATTATCATGCAGAAAAGAAGAGTTAATTCTGATTAGCTGATGTTATATTGAACGCATTCTTAGTTATATCTTCACATTTTGCATGCTTTTACAGACAATTATTTTTGTTACTTAAAAGTTTCAAAGTATTGACATGTAGGGATTTTTTAATCTGTAGAAAGAGAGCATTTTATAGCTCTGTATAGATTTGATATTTATTATTTTTCTTAGTAAGAGACAACTGAAAATTACTTGACTATACTATATTAAATTGTCACAATTATCTGAAGACTTTCTAAAAAAATTCTACTCCATCTGGAATATATTAATTAGAAATACAAAATTTAAAATATTGTCTACAAGAAGACTTATACAGTGATTATGAACACATTTTGACATACTTATGGTGTATGTGGCATATATTCAAGGCTATGTATATATATATATATATATATATATATATATATATATATATATATATTTGTTGTTGTTGTTGTTGTTTTTCGAGATAGGGTTTCTCTGTATAGCCCTGGCTGTCCTGGAACTCACTTTGTAGACCAGGCTGGCCTCGAACTCAGAAACCCGCCTGTGTCTGCCTCCCGAGTTTTGGGATTAAAGGTGTGTGTCACCACGTCCCACTTCAAGGCAATATTTTAATTAAAATATTTTGTATATCAATTAACTCAGACTGTCCTTAGTGATTATACAGCATGTCTGTATTAAATAGAGGAAATGTATATGTATATAAATGTGTATTTGTATATCTCCTCTATTTACTAGATATACATTAATAGATTATATACATATGTACACATAACATATATATTATGTACATATGTGTTTATATGTATACCATATGTATTCACAATGTATGTGTCATTGCCACTACAAACTGGTTTAAGATTGTTAGAAAAGCAAAACAGAAAAAGTTTATATATATATATATATATATATATATATATATATATATATATGTAATTTCTGCACATGCTTGCAATCTTAGACTGGGTGCTGAAGGAGGAATACCAAAGGATGTTTTGACTAGCCAAGCTAGCAGGAAAAAGATTTCAAAAGGTGAACTTGTGGTTTTGTAAGAAATCTTGACTCAAGGTAATAAAAATGATAGATATAGAAAAAGACATCTAAATCTCCTATGCCATTTTGCTTATGAATGCATGTACATTCACTAATAGACTATAACATTTTACATATATGCATTGAACACACACACACACTTACCATCATCACCACCACCACCACCACCACCACCACCACCACACCAGAGAAAGGTTAGAGTTTTCAAGTTTCTTGACTAGATTATTATAAAAAATTATCATCAAATATGGCTTCAATTATCTCAATTTAAAGTTGATAAAAATATCTTCTTTCACTGAGACAGTAATTGCATTCTTACCCCAAGGTCAGTCAGTTATAGAATGGTAATCTATAAATTTACTCATAGTGGTTTCAAAAAATGCGAATACCTCATTGTTATGCCATATAAGTCAAATTTAGTTCTCTATTATTAGAGAATTATTAGAAATGGCTAAAGCTATCTACAGAACTCTTCTGTAGTCTTATAGGAATAAAAACTATAGGAAATATAACTATTTTTTTAAATGTTCTGGAATGTTCTATCATAGCCCTGCTAAATTCTGAACTCTAATCATTATCTTTACTTATTCTCACATTTTTTTAAAGTAGTTTCACTGGCATTGTGTGTAACATATTTACCTTTGGCTGTGATAATAACATTTTCCTCTATATTTTTAGTCCTATGATTTTTCCTTTAAAATTGCTTCCTTTCAAAGCAGTTCCCTGTTTCTTTTCAATCTCCTCACATATATCAGGCTTTGCAGTAGGTTATACTAATCTATTGTTAAGATAAGAAGTATTATTCTTTTAAATTGATTTATTTATCAATTATTAGATTACACACAAACACACACACATAAAGATACACACACGCACACCTACATGTATATGCACACATATGAACACATACAGATTAATAAACACAAGCAAGCAAACATACACATGGATAAATATACATGTGCATGAATGTTGGAACTAGAATTCACCATTTTCACTTCAATATGACAAAATTGAATATCTTTTGACTACTACCGAGATATTTTGGATTAATGGATGATCAAAGACAATTTATCAGTGATCCTCTTTAGGGCATTTTTTACCTCCTGATTTCTCAAGCTGTAAATCAGTGGGTTTAGCATGGGAATTACTACCACATAAAATACAGAAGCAAATTTATCTGTGTTCAAAGAATGGCTTGACTTGGGCTGTAGGTACATAAAAATGATTGTTCCATAAAATATGGTGATGGAAGTCAGGTGGGATGCACAAGTGGAAAAGGCTTTCCTTCTTCCTTCAGCAGAATGAATCCTCAGGATGGCAAAGACAATGAAGACATAAGAAATGATCACAATCACTAGAGAGCAAAGGGTGTTGAAGCCAGCAATAATTAGCAACATCATCTCTTTGACATAAGTGTCAGAACAGGCCAGAGCAACTAAGGGTACATCATCACAGTAGAAGTGGTTGATCACATTGGAGCCACAGAAAGACAAACTGAAGGTTGCCACTGCCTGTGCAAGCCCCACAGTGAATCCATAGATGTATGTGCTGGTGATGACCTGAATACAGAGCTTTTTAGGCATGAGGACTGCATAGAGGAGGGGGTTCCAGATGGCCACATACCTGTCATAGGCCATTACTGACAGCAAGTACATTTCACACACAACAAATGTGATGAAACAGCACACCTGAGTGGCACATGCATAAAAGGTTATTCTTTTGATTTCTCGAAGAAAGTTTATAATTGTGTTTGGAGTGACAGAGGATGTATAACAGAAATCAACGAATGCCAAGTGGCTGAGGAAAAAGTACATGGGTGTGTGAAGCTGAGGGCTGACTTGGATTAACATAATCAGACCTAGATTACCCAAGACAGTAGTTAAGTAGATGACTAGAAACACGGCAAAGAGGATGACTTGAAGCTCTGGGTCATCTGTCAGTCCTGCAAGGATGAACTGATATACTGTTGAATTGTTGACTTCATCCATAGACTGTACAAGGTGTTTACTATTCAAAAAGAGTCATGACACAGATTCCAAGTTATTGTCTTCCTTTGGCTTTAATCCTGGAGAAAAGAAGAGTTAATTCTGATTAGCTGATCTTAGTTTGAATACATTCTGAGGTTGAATATCTTTGCACTGTGTCTGGTTTTACACCAAATCAGTTTCCTTGTTTAGAAATTCTGAAATATGAATCTGTCTGGAATGTTTTATGGGTAGAATGTTAATCTTTCATAGTTTTGTATAAATATGCTATCTTTATATTATTTATTTCATTTCAGAGATAAGTAAAAATTAATTGAATATAATTTAATAAATTTATATAAACAATTGATCTGTCTTAAATTTCCATTTCTTCTTCTGGAATACATTAATTAGTGATAAAAAATTTAAATATTGAGTTCCAAAACACTTAGATGAAAGACTCCTTGCATATTTTGATACATGTGTCATATAGTCAAGGAAATTTTTAAATTAAAAATATTATTTGTATATCTGTTATTCTCAGATTTCTTTAGGTATTATACAGAAATTTAAAATTAAATGGATGGGATGAATACACACTCATGTATAATATATACATATCTATGATATGTCTTGTGCACACATCACATCATATATACCATATATTTATATACCATATACCCAGCTATAGTCATACAATGGATATGTCATTGCCATTATAAAATGTGTTAACTTTTTAGAAAAGTAAAAATTGGGGCTGGAGAGGTTGCTCAGTGTTTAAGAGCACTGACTTCTCTTCCAGAGGTCCTGAATTCAATTCTCAGGAACCATAAAATGGCTCATAACCATCTGTAATGGGATCAGATGCTCTTTCCTGGTTTGTCTGAAGATAGCTACAGTGTACTCATATAAAAAAATGAATAATTCTTTAAAAAATAAAAGATGAGTAAGTACTAATAGTAGTTAATTGCTTTAACAAGTGTAGAAGGAAAGGATTCTACCAGTACACTTTGAAAAAGAAACAGTAAAAACTAGTTATTATATGCTTCATATACCTGAATATAAAGCACCATATTAAGAGATAAGTGAAAATTGAGTATAATTTATTAAAATTAATAACTAACTGAATACTTTCTTAAATTTCCAGTCCTTCTGGAATACATTAGAGATAAAAATTTTAAATATTGGCCTCAGAAACACTTAGATGAAAGACTCTTAACATATTTTGAATTACTGTATATGTGCCATATAGTCAAGTACATTAAAAAAAAAATCAATGCTCAAATCTCTTCCTCATTTTTCCCATTTTACTCAGCCAGAAAACCCAGTTTATGGAAGATCACCATCACAATAGAGTTGGATCTTTCTTCTTTAGTTTTCCTTTTGAAACACCCCAATAACCAACCCCAATCTAATCAAGTCAACAATGGGATAATCCACCCCACATCTCAATATATTATAGTTTGACCTTTACTCTCAGAAGTTCAACAACTAATTCTTTCCAAAGTTACATACAGTTTCCTTCCTTCAAATGCAATGTGGTTTCTTACTTGGCCTAAACATTAGGCCATTGACATCACCTTCCACAGTAAAAACAGTGATGATTTTGGCTAATCTTCACCTAAAAAAAATTTCACCAGAAAAAGTCAATGTAGCTCATTTCCTCATGTATATTTCTCTTTCTCTGAACCTTTAATCTAGTGGCTTGCCTTCTTTTATATATGCTTAAATTAATATCCTTAACTTCATATACCAATTTACATTATGCATGTATATTCTTTCTAGACACTGTTATGTGCCACTAGTGGGCAAAGGTTACTTCTTTCTTGGTTAACCAAAAAAAAAAAAAAACAAAAAAAAACAGTATAGATTTCTATGCAAAATATCTTACCCAACACTCAAGTACACATATACAACTGCTTACATACAACTTTCAATTTTATATTACATGAACACTTATATTTAACAAAAAGTGTTTGATTAAAATTGTCTTACCCCAATATTATACACTGGAATGAACAGAGAAAATCTGAAGTCTATCTGCTTCTTCAAGGAAAATTTAATAATTGAGTGTGACTCATCATTTAACATGTAACCATCTTACAATAAAAACACTTAATAAAAAGATTAGTTTTTCAACAAATCATTAAAATATTTATTTTTTTCTCAGCCTTCTCTGCCTATTTAGCTACCTTTGAATGCTTACTCTATAAATAATACTTTTAAAAAGTTCCCAGAAGGTAAGTCTGATATACCTTGAGGCAAGATCTGTGTATGCCACCAGTTCTTAATTTCTCTGGCAATTTAAATGTATTTCATAGATGTCTTAAGGCTATTCTGTGTGTGTGTGTGTGTGTGTGTGTGTGTGTGTGCGCGTGCACACACACACATGTGTGTCTTACATACTGCTAAATAAATTGAGCTGGAAATATAATGGTGTTGTACAAACATGATTAATTATGCTGGTTGATCTATTGGGACCTAATATTTAAAATAAGCAAAATAACACATTAAGTGGTGATCAGTATACTGATCCCAAGTGTAATCAAATATTGGAAAACACTAGGACTGTTTTCTTTAAAATATGAGAAATAATACCACAGAAAACATGTGTTTGGAATACTTTCTTATACAATAATTTCTTAGAGTAAGTATATTTCACAAATTTATGTGATAAACACAACTGAGTGGCACATGCAAATAAGATCATACTTTTTATACAGAAATTTTGTGATTGTGGTTGGGGTGCTACAGGAATTATAACAGAAGTTACCAAATAAGTGGCTCAGGAAAATGTATATGGGTGCGTGAAACTGACAGTTCTCTTGGATGAATTCAATCAGTCCTAAAACAGCAATAAGAGTAATTAAATGGATGACTAGAAACACAGCGAAGAGGATTGGTGGAAGTTCTGGGTCATCTGTTAAATCTACAAGAATGAACTCTTGTCAGGAGCCAGCCTGACCTGGAATAACCAGGAGGACACAGCATTTGACATTGGACGTAGAGATAGCCTTAAAGACTGATGGTCTCTGGCCTTCTAGATCTATAAGTATACTGAATGATTGCTGATAACTTCTAAAAAATCCTAGAAACTTTCTTGCTTATTTTATGGTTAAAAACCACCAGCTTGGGTGACTAACACCTATTGCCTAGAAGCAGGGATTTAAGTAAAGTATATATCTTGCTATCATTCCCTTCTCTGTACAGACAACCACAAGCCTCTCTCAATAGGCTGCTTAACTCTTTGTGAACCAGAGAGGAAGGAAAGGAAAATAATTAAGTGCTTTATACAGACAAATATGCATAGACACATATACATTCATATATAAATTTACATTTTCATTCACATTCTTATTTACAGATTAAAACATTCACATTTTTGTTGGGCCAGCCACTTGTATCATATACTCCACAAACATTCCTGCATACTTACGTACACATATAAATCCATACATACATGTAGAAAAACAGAATATATATTTAGATAAATGGATGGATGGATGGACAGACAGACAGACGGACGGATGGATGGATGGATGGATGGGGCAGAGCTCCCCAAGCCAAACCATTCAACCAACAATTTTATTTTTTTCTCTGGCCTTTTTAATATCTTCTTAGACAAAGATTCGAAAATTACCTCAGAGATAAAGTATTACTTAAAATGGGTTTTACAGAAGGTTGTTGATATTACGTTCAAAGCAAAGTTTCATTCTATATATGCCACTCCCACTCCAGTCAAGTCTGCATGGTAAGTCCAAAAGCTTGGCCACAGTACTGAGGAAAAAAGTTTCATGGAAACTTGTCTCCTGGAGAGTCTCTGGTGTCCCATAACCAGATTTTTCCCTGCAATTGTGTGGAGGGTCTTGCATGCTTTCTTGCAGTATTTTACTGGATAAGAGCTAAAAATGGCAGGGCTAGTTTAACACAGTAAACTTAGAATAACAGCCGAGTCACTCCCATATACAGGAATTTAACAATGGTTGAGGAAAAAGATCAGGTTGTGATTTAAGGAGGAATTAGAGTATTGTATTATTCATGAAAGGATTAGTAGAATGGAACTTCCCTAGTGCATCTTTTTCACTAGGGCAGGAGGAATAGCATAATTAGGTATTTACTAAGGGACCCCTGCTGGTGGGTTTAACAATAGACTAGTATTGTACCTGGGAGTATTAGCCCTTTCACCTGGCTTCTTTAAATAGTTGATTTTAGATAGAGCTGACTTTGTCTCAGTTGTTAAATTGCCTAGTACCTGCCACTCTTTATGTATGCATTCTTCTGTTTTGTGTAAAGAGTCATTAAGCAGAATAAAGAAGCATCAGGTAGCCGGGCGTGGTGGCACACGCCTTTAATCCCAGCACTCGGGAGGCAGAGGCAGGTGGATTTCTGAGTTCGAGGCCAGCCTGGTCTACAAAGTGAGTTCCAGGACAGCCAGGGCTATACAGAGAAACCCTGTCTCGAAAAAAACAAAAAAGAAAAAAAAAAAGCATCAGGTAACCTCAATGTACTTTAGCTGATGTGTCACCTCACTTCCTTATTTTCTTCTGTAGTATAAGGCTGATTCGCTTTGAGAAATTACATTCAGATACAGCATTCTCTCTGTGTCAGTGTCCGTTTGTCTTTTTTCTGCTGACTCCTTGCTCACCTGAGTACTGGGATCCTGATTCTCCTGCGGGTTGAGAAACCAAATGAGTCCAATCTGCAGCATATATACACATTATAACGTCAAAGCAAAAATTTTTACATAGATTTGCTTTATCATAGTGTACACCTGTGGTTATTTCCTAGGACTTAAATCCTTTTCCTTGAATCTGCCCCAATTCTATTTCTCCTTTTAGTGTAATTATGATAGCTAATTGTATTTCTAATTGTGCAGCCTTTACTTACTATAAGAGAAGGGAGCATTCTATTCTTGATTCTAACTTTGTTACATCTTCCTAGCAAAGCAATTAAGATCATCTCTTAAAACTTTCTCAATTCAATTGATAGATAAAACATAATTCACTTGGGTGACAGGTCTGTGTTTTAAGTCTAGGTGAAGACTGAAGGGGAATATCATCCCTTTAAGTGACCCACTTATATGTACATGGGCAGGAGTGTGTGCATACACACTGTTCAACCAATATGTGCATGAATACATGTAAAAATGTTAAAGAAATTAATAAATAAAATTGTTTTCCTTTAACACATGGGAAGTAATGCCAAGTCAGGCATGGCCTTTATTGGAATAGATTGACATGGTTCTTGCCCCCAGGGCAGGGCTAGCAGATAAGGGCCTCCAGGATTGGTGAAGGCTGCTATGGATATAATGCTTGTTTGTATAATTAATGTAAGTACTTTACATTTCTCCTTTAAGGAATGTTCTCTATGTTGACTTTAATGACTCCATGTTAATCTGAGACAGCATGGGTCCAGGAGTTGAAGGTGTGGCTATGTCTCAGCAAAATAGTAAATGCTGAGACCTTTAGGGCAGCCCTTAAGGCTGTGGAAAAGAACTTTAAAAACATGAGATTAAAAAATATATAATTTCTCAACTGTGAAAAAATAAGGATGTTATATGAATTATGAGGGACTTCACAAATCTAAATGAAGAAAGGTAGCTGCATTAATTAGCCAGCTTATAAGAAAACAAGCAAACAAACAAACAAAAAAAGGAAGGCAGATACAAAGACAGGCACGTTTCTGAGTTCCTATCAGCCTGGGACCAAGCAAGGTTAGGCCCAGGTGTGGTAGAAATGGTAATTTCAGGACAGATGCCACCCAGCAACTCTATAGTCTATTTAAGCAAGGCAAGCAGATCTCTGAATTCTTTTGCAATGTTAAAATAAAATGTGTGCTTCTGTCTCCTAAGAACTAAGAAGCTGGGGTCACCAGATGCTTATTCTTAGGATTATCAAAAGGAAACCTGAGGTAAATGACTGTATTGATATGTAAAAATAAAAGACTGAATTTATGATCTGCAGGAGATGAGCTATCCAGAGAAAATTTTTTAGAATAATAAGAGAGAACTGCTTGGAAAAGTGTCCTCAGCATAATATAGAGAGCTGTCTGGGGATGTCCAGAGGAAGCAGAACAAAACGAAAGCAAGCTGGAAAGCTATCTCCTTGGACCCATGATTTAAATTGAGTCCTTTGTTTCTCTGATCCCAGAAACCCCTTCCTCAGAACTCCTCTCCAAGACAAGGCTGGTCCTTGGCAAAATAATATGCAAAACACATTTTGATGTCTTTTTTATTTAGTATACTTTATTGCAGCTGTGAAATTTAGTAGTAAAAGACATTATTGTACATTAGTGCAAATGTAAGATTTTGCAAGGCTGTCAAGACAAAAATTAGTATTTTTTTAAAGACTAAACTTTCAATTCAAAAAATTGATAATCTGTGGGGAGCAGGCGTGGCCTTATGGGCCAAAGATGGCGCCCTAGCTCTAGGCTAAGCCCCGTGACCTCGCTTGTTTACCTCAGTCTCAATCATGCACAGTAAAAGCAGCACGTGTAACTCATTGGAGAGGTTAGCGCAACATCTTTTTTTTTTTTTTTTTTTTTTTTTTTTGAGACAGGGTTTCTCTGTATAGCCCTGGCTGTCCTGGAACTGCGATACCATTCTACCAGCCAATCCTGCCTGCTGCCTTGGAAGTGTGCGTCTATGATTGGGTGGTGTGAAGTGACGTGAGTGAACGGAAGAGGATAAGTTGTGGGCAGTCCCAGAGGATGAGAGGATTGATGATTGATGATTGACTGTAGGATGATCGATGAAGAAGGAGAAAGCTGGGAAAGCTGGGAGAAACTTCCAAATAAAGAGAATCGGCTGCAGCTGCTCTGAACCTGCTTTGGAGTCTGTATCGTTTGTTTATTCCCACTCTCTGCTGGTCAGAGAGTGGGGCTGCCACAATAATCGGTCAAAAACTTAGCAGCTTTTAATGAAGGCATGAGTTCCTCATTGCTCAGAGGTATATTTGGTTCATAACCAAGAAATTCCTGTTTTAATATTTTGTTCAAAGAAACAAATTTTTTAAAATGAAACTAATTTTGTTTCCTGGTATCAAAGGGAAAGTATTTAAATACAGGACAATTATAGAATTATCAGCACTATTTCTCTTCATATCTTTACATCATTATACATTAAACATTGAAAAGGAAGACATAGAGGTAAAAAGACACAATTTATTTTTACCAAAATACATGAAATTTACTCTTACAAAGTCTGTTTAACCATGGGATAACAGTTCTGTATTATTATTATTAATAATAATAATAACATAATATACACACATATATATCATTAATATGTACAATAATATATATAATATATAATTACATTATATATACATATGTTGTTATTATTATTATTATTATTATTATTATTATTATTATTATATTCTTATTATAACAGCCAGTTAGGCTTCGCTTGCTATAAAAAGGACCTATGTCTGGCCTCTTATCTCTCTCTCTCTCTCTCTCTCTCTGACCCCCTTTTCCCTCTCTCTCCTTGTGCCACCCCTATCTCTTCTCTTTCTCTTGCTTTCTTTCACTGTCCCCTCCCTTTCTCTGCTGCTACTCCCTTCTCAACCCTAATTCCCATGTCCCTAAATAAACTCTATACTGTACTACACCTGTCTTATGGCTGGTACCTCAGTAGGGAGGGATGTTTTAGCATGGGCTCCCTAATGTACTTCCTCCAACTGCACAGTACTGTGTTCTACAAAACATCTCTTTGGTTTTAGAAGGGTCAATGATTCCCAAAGAATGGCACCCCAGATTCAAACAGCATGTAAATTCAAAGAGTGTTTTATTCTGCAGAAGTCCAGCATGCTGGGGTCTCCTACCACCAAGATAGAGAGACAATCAAGTGACCTCAAAGTTCAATTTCTAAGTATTCCGGAACCATTGCCAAGGCATGGAGGTTGGAGGCTGGGATACTATGGTTGTTGTTGTTTTGTTTTGCTTTCTATTAGTAATTGACTTGTCTGAGCTTGCTTGGAATTGCCCAATTCTCAGGCTGACTATCTCAAATTGCCAATTTGAAGCCTGTCATGGAGTTAGCCTAGCATTCTTAATAAAACTTATCAGTTATTATCATCATGTCATTTTGACACTAATTACAGATGAGGTATGACATTTATTGTATGGAAGTCATTGTATATGAATGCTTACATTAATAATTTTCTTAAAGACCCTGGAAGGATACTCAAACTAGTTGGAATGAAATCACTATATCAGTAAGTTATAAGGACATTGAGATAATATTTTCACCTTTCTATTTTTGTATTAAAAGAAAAAAACAGACCTTGCTAGGATAGAGTGACTGTCACTTTCTTTCAAATTTCTGGTGACTAATTAATTAGAAAATCCTTCATCCCTAGGCAGCTAGGGAATATGATTGTCACAGGGTTCAGAATAGTTTCAGTCATGTGTCTGAAATACGGTAACTATCTCAGGTAGAGAGTCTTGTTTTGTCTGTGTTATTTTCATGTGGGGACGCATGTAATAAGACTGTGAGCTTGCTGTGAGCTATGGGTGGGACAGAGTACAAAATGTTCTTCCTACAAGATGGCTTTATATAAAGAGTTGCATAAACCATGATAAATGAGTGCACCTGAAAACAATGACTGTGGAATAGCAAAGGCCTTGCTCTTTTGACACGACTAAGGAAGAGATAAAACATGTATTTCTTTGCTGTACTTTTATTTATTTAAAATAACTGTAAATATAACCTCATGTTTAATTACTTTAATTTAGAAGAAGAAGGAGGAGGAGGAGAAGGAGGACGAGAAGGAGAAGAAGAAGAGGGGGAGGAGGAAGAGGAGGAGGAGGAGGAGGAAGAAGAAGAAGAAGAAGAAGAAGAAGAAGAAGAAGAAGAAGAGGAAGAGGAAGAGGAAGAGGAAGAAGAAGAAGAAGAAGAAGAAGAAGAAGAAGAAGAAGAAGAAGAAGAAGAAGAAGAAGAAGAAGAAGGGCTTTGTACTACTCTTGAGCTCAAATGCCTGGAATCCCCAGGTACCTCAAGCAGGATTTTGACACATCCTTTAATCCAGGGAGATTTATCCTCAAGGACCATGGCTCAGGTTGACAATCTATTTTGGGCTTTCAATATCATAGTTGTGCAGATCCAACCTTTAAAGTTCTCAAGAAATAAGATCAGCTATAGTGTGCTGGAAACTATGAAACTGTGGAAAATAGGTAGAGAGTCCAAAATAAGTACTTACTTATAACAATATATTCTGCTCCCTGTGTATAATGTTGCTTTGCTATATATATTTTCAAGGCTGACCATTTGGTGTTAGATAACAGAATACTCCCAGAGGGAAAATCTCTCTCTCTCTCTCTCTCTCTCTCTCTCTCTCTCTCTCTCTCTCTCTCTCTCCCTCTCCTTGAATTACCAGTAGATTTTTGTGTAGGGTTGAAGCATCATGAAATTGTCCTCATCTGTGTTATGGTATTTATTTCTTTTTATTTCTCTTGTTTCTGTTAAGCTCACATTTGGGCTGCTAAGTTGGCGAGACTTTATGGTTGTAGCTTCTGACAATCCTTGGAGACAATTTCACAACAAATTCCTTGATCTTCTGATTCTTAACCATCTTCCAAACTGATTACTGGGACTTCACATACTCAAAAACACAATATGAAAATATGTTTCTCTTAGAATTTAAACTAATTAAGTTCTCCTGACTTTCCTTTTGTTGGGACAAATATCCAAGCCCACTTCTAGGTTTAAAAAACTACCCAAAACCCACTGTTAGACCTGATTTTCAGGCTTATAATTATGTCAGGAGAAAAAAAATCTTTATTAAATCCCACTGTCTGTGTTGATATAGAAAGATAATGCTTATAGTGTATTGACTTATCCCCTATCTAAGGGCTGTGAGGGATGAACAAAGAATATATACACAGACACGTGTATATAAAAACTAGGGGATATTGGGGCCTGCTAGCAAGCAAAACCTCAGTGAAAAATACAGCTCAGGCTGAGGGGTAAACTGCTAGGAGGTTCTTATTGGTGGGCAATTTCAGGCTTTAAGCATCCATGGTGAAGAAGTGAACATTATAGTTGCTAGTTTTGGTATACACTGATCAATCCTTGGTAAGCACTTGACTAGAAGAAGAAGACTTTGCACTTTTAACTTGGCCCATGCAGGGAGTAGCTTTGCCAGGTTTTCATGGGCCTGATGTCTCAGTCCTTGTCCTGTCTTGGCTGCTGTCAACAATATACATTCACTCAGGGCTACAATGATTCATGTGTTCCTCCACTCTCTACAATGTATCCTTCAGTGAGTTCAGATTGGTAAGAATATCTAGATACTCTATCTAATAGGAAAAAATAAAAGCTTCAAGTATAGACTGACATACCTCCCTGAGAAGCAATGAACAAAGTGAAGCCTAGAACGAAGTGTATAAACTGTGGATAGCAATGTTAATAAATCTATGCCAAAGGGTGTAAGTAGAATATGAGTAGAAATTTTAGCAACAACTAACAATTGACTTTAGGTTATAAGAAAAGTCTCAAGAAAACATTTACAATTAATATTATTAAGAGCAAAGTGTTAAGAAAAGTAGAAAATCCATCCTTGGTGACAAGTTTAATAAATCAATAAGATCACATCACCAGTGATTCCTAAAAGACTATTGTTACACTAAATAATCCATGGGAGAAAGTTACAGACCTTCACACTTAAAGCTGACTGGAGAAGGAGCTGTCCCTAAAGTTGTTGCCTGTCTTTGGAATCTGTTCCCTAACTAGGTTGCCTTGTATGGCCACAGTAGAAGATGCACCTAACCCTGTAGATACTTGATGCATCAGGATAGGGGTAGATACACCGAGAGGGACCCACTCTCTCAGAGGAGAAGGAGAGGAATATGGTGGGTACTTCTGTGAGGGTGTGAGGGGGGTTAGAGATTGGGATGTAAAATGGATTTGTAAATAAATTAATTAACAGAGGAAAAAAAAAGAGAGTATATTGAGTACTCTAGCTTGCTCTCAAGAGCTCCTGCGGAAGATTCTTGAAGGAAAGACAAAGGAGCATACATTGTTTAAAAGTCAAAAAGGCTTATTGCACATCATGCCAGACAAGATTTTGCAATATGACCTGGTAAAAGTTCACACAGTTGTATTCCTCCAGAGGGACCAAACTGTCTTTTACTTAACAGGTTGCTTTCTCAGCAGGAAAGGATATGTCTTTGGTATAAAACACATTGTCAAGAGGAGTTAGAAGACATATGTTTACTCTCAGATGTGGCTTCGAAGGGGAGGAGTTGAGGGGTTAGGGCAACTTGACCTTTCTAATGCTATTCCAACACAATGAGGTAAAAGTGAGTAAAAGTATCCTTGGGATAGCTAAATGCTCCATCAGGACACTATACAGCATGAATGCCAGGCAGTGACTACCATGTGCAAGGGATAGCCAATTCCTTTGCATTTATTCTTTCTCGCAACACTCATTGACTGAATGTAGAGTTCAATGCTGAGATGGTTTCATGGTATCCTGGGTTCAAATTCTAGTACCACTAAAGATAAGTTTTCTCTTTCATAATCAGTGAATCATGCCAAGAGATATTAATTGTTTTTTACAGATGAAAAAAAATATAGAAATGTGAAATCATGTATGCACCATAACAATTGTTAGTTGTGGCAAAACGGCTATGCAAGTTGTTCAGAGTCCAGCTCACAATAGTACACTGATACAGGCAGGCAGTGAATTTCAAAAGGATGAAGCACTCCAATTGTCTAGTCTGGTACAATATTGGACATCAAATATTTGAAAGTAAGAGTACTACTGGTAGTTCATTTCTTCTCAGAAGAGTAAAGGAACAAGTAGAGATGTTGGAGAATACTATCTTAAACCAAATACTATCTTATCACATGTCAATTACTGACACCGTTAAAAGAAAATATCTAATAAAAATTTTAAAAAATTAAAAAATAAGAAAACAAATATTTATTTCATACAATAGAACTTAAACCACTCAGTTTCACAGAGCCTAATATAACTAAAACTTTCCAACAGTTACTTAAAGTAATATTGATTTTATGCTTTGTCTCTCATTTATTTCTCTGTTCTTTATAAACCCCTTATAAAAATAAAACTGAATGCTACAAAATTCACAAAATCCATTTCATATGTCAGTTACTGAGAATGACAGAGTAAAAATAACACATTTGATACATGTATCAGAGGACTCATTGTATAGGTGGGGGACTCTATTTTTCCAGCGCTGCGAATGTAGATGATAAATAACAGAAAGTCACCTGATTATTTTATCCAGTGGTTCTTTAGTTACTTGATGGCTGAAGATAACTTTTCTACAATTCTCTTCAGAGCACTTTTTACTTCCTGATTTCTCAAGCTGTAGATCAGTGGGTTTAACATAGGAATTACTACCACATAAAACACAGAAGCAATTTTATCTGTGTTCAGAGAATGGCTTGACTTGGGCTGCAGGTACATAAAACTTACTGTCCCATAAAATATGGTGATGGAAGTCAGGTGAGATGCACAAGTGGAAAAGGCTTTCCTTCTTCCTTCAGCAGAATGAATCCTCAGGATGGCAAAGACAATGCACATATAAGAAATTACCACAATCACCAGAGAGCAAAGGGTGTTGAAGCCAGCAATGATTAGCAACATCATCTCTTTGACATGAGTGTCAGAACAGGCCAGAGCAACTAAGGGGACATCATCACAGTAGAAGTGGTTGATCACATTAGAGCCACAGAAAGACAAGCGGAAGGTTGCCACTGCCTGTGCAAGCCCCACAGTGAATCCATAAATGTATGTGCTGGCAATGGCCTGAAGACAGAGCTCCCTAGGCATGCGGATCGCATAGAGGAGGGGGTTCCAGATGGCCACATACCTGTCATAGGCCATGATTGACAGCAAGTACAGTTCACAAACTACAAATGTGACAAAGCAGCACAACTGAGTGGCACATGCATAGAAGGTTATGCTTTTGACTTCACGTAGAAAGTTCATCAGAGTGTTTGGAGTAACAGAAGAGGTAAAACAAAAGTCAATAAAAGCCAGGTGGGTTAGGAAAAAATACATGGGGGTATGAAGCTGAGGACTCACTTGAATTAACACAATCAATCCAACATTACCCACAACACTAGTTAAGTAGATGATGAGAAACACACCGAAGAGACTGACCTGAAGCTCTGAGTCTTCTGTGAGACCCACAAGGATGAACTCAGACACTGCAGAGTGACTGCGGTTAGCCATTGTAGATAGATGTTTCGGTACTAAAAGTCTTCAGAGAATACAGAATAAATTCAGAAGCTGATTCTGACTCATGAATCTTGCATTAGAAATTCATAAGAGGCACTTCA